>CDMY01000759.1:6653-92238 GCA_001179505.1 Vitrella brassicaformis | reverse complement strand
GGGGGGGGGGGGGGGGTGTGTGGGTCGGTGTATGTGCGTATATAGAGGTGCATGCCTATATGAAAGACGTGCCCTTGACCGCCTTGGCTGTCTTGCCCTGCAGGAGGGTGGGGAGGTACTTCTGCGCACGGCTCGTCACGTGATTCTGGAGTATGTCGATGGCCTGCTCGATGGCCTCCAACTCCTCTGTTCGCAGCTGCACACACACATCATCACACACGCCACGGCAGAGGTCATCTGTGCACGTGTCTCCCTCTGCACATGTGCACCGACCTGTTGTCTTGAGTCGAATTCCTGGTTCTTGGTCTCGCATTGGGCCTTCAGGTCACTGAGGTACTTGGTGTCCGCGTCATGCATGGCTGTCGTATCCGCGAGCTCTCCTTTCTTGTCCCCGCTGCGCTGCAGCTTTCTGCCCCTGATGGCGGCCTTGTCGTCCCGCGACTTGGTGGCCTGCGCCACCTGGTTCTTGAGGTCTGCCGCCAGCATGTCGTAGGCGTGTCGGGCGTTGCCCTCCTCCTTCTCCAGCTGGTTCCGCTCCTCGATGAACTTGTCCAGGAGCTTCTCCAGCATGTCCACCATACCGCCAGACTGGAACTCGTAAGCATGGGCCTCGGGCGCCTCGAAATCGAGGCCAGTGGTGGCGTCGGGGTCCTGTGCGAGGAAGGCCGTTATGACGCGTCGAGCATTGTCGGGGATGGTGGTCTTCCTGAGGACGATCTGCAACAGCCCCGCCGCGGCTTGGGGCGTCGGCTTGGCCTGGCTCTTCAGCACCTGGATGGCACGCTCCAACGCATCGATGGATTCAGAGTAGTCTGAAGCCAGCCACGGACAGACAGACGCACCAGGGATGGCTTGTTGTGCGCAGTAGATCTATCTGGTGTCTCTGCCCTTCGCCACCCCACCTGCTCCCTCCCCTTGCCCATCCCCACCTTACGTACCTTTGTGTGTGGCGACCAAGTCGACGTTTTCATGCTGTCTGATCTCTGTGGCATCCTTGTGGTCGGCCTCCCAGGTGGCAATGTCGGCGTCGAGCCCCTGGATGTCGCGGGCCAGCTCCTCTGCGTCGGCCTCCAGCTTGCCTATCTTGGCCTCCAGCTGCTCCATTAACGAACTGCAGACCCACAGCAAAAGCGACAGGATGGATGGATGGATGGATGGATGGATGGGTGCAGCGGGGGAGGGCAAGATCGGCCAGATCTGTGCAGTACCCACCTTGCTTCCTTGATGGCAGAGTCCTTCTCGGTGGAGGTATCGTCACACCATTGTTTGTAGGCTGCGAAGGAGATCTGCTCTGTCTTCTTCTCCTCGGTGCCTTGTGAGTGCATTTCCTGACAGCACACACATATATCAGCCACCCGGCAGCCAGATCTGGTCACCAGATCTATCTGCAGCGGTGCTGCTTCATTGCTCACCTGCAGCATCTCGACGACTTTGCTGACGGGTGTGGCTGCATTGCGGACGAGGGCGCCGGTGCAGACCGCAAAAAGGCAGAGTGCAACCACACCAGAAGAGAGCTGCATCGCTGCGGAGAGTTGGCCAGGTAGGGTTCAAGGGGGTAAGTTCCGTTTTACAGTAAAAGCGCGCAGGCTTTCCTGCCAGAAAGTAAAAAGTCTGTGCGGATATCAGCAGCTGAGTGACATCCACTTGCCAAGCATCCTTGTTCGTTCAACTCCCGCTCGTTTCGTCTCGTCCTCTAGTCCTTCGACACCTCCAGGACCATGTCGACAGAGCGCGAGAAGAATGTAAGGCCCGGCACACAGCCACCCACACACACATGCCACGCCCAACACACGAAAGACCGCCGTGGCGACGAGTCGATCCCACGTCATCGCTGCCTCTGTGTGGTGTGCAGGTGTACATGGCCAAGCTGGCGGAGCAGGCTGAGCGCTATGACGGTACGCAGGCAACCGGGAGAGAGAAGGGAGGGAGGGAGGGAGGGAGGGAGGGAGGCGACGTGCCATCTCACCCGTGTGTGTGTGTGTGGTGCGGTGGTCCTCAGAGATGGCGGACTACATGAAGATTGTGGCTCAGAGTCTCCCCGGCGCCAAGGAGGAACTCTCCGTCGAGGAGCGAAACCTGCTGGTCAGTCAACGGGGTGGGGATGTCGGGGATGGGACATGACCACACGCACCGCACAGAATAAATGAGAGACGGACGCCACGCCATGCGCATGTGCGTGTGTGATGTGTGTGACGTATGTGTGGTGATGCAGTCGGTTGCGTACAAGAATGCGGTGGGCAGCCGTCGTGCGTCTTGGCGCATCATCAGCAGCGTTGAGCAGAAGGAGAAGAGCAAGGGCGCCGTCGAGAACGTGGCACGCTGCGAGGCATACCGCACCAAGGTCGAGACGGAACTCAACAACATCTGCAACACCGTGCTCCAGCTCATCGGTCCGCGCAAGACACACACAACACACACGCCTGTGAGTGCACCTGTGTATCGTATGTGTGTGCGTTGGTGCAGACGAGTTCCTCATCCCGACCTCGCAATCGGTAGCACCCACAAACACAAAAGGAGGGAGGAGAGGTCGTGATGTTGTGTGTGTGGTGTGTCCTATCCTCCTGTTGTGCAGGGTGAGAGCAAGGTGTTTTACTTCAAGATGAAGGGGGACTACCACCGCTACGTCAGCGAGTACTCGACCGAGCAGGCCAAGCAGACTGCGGCCGAGGCGGCCCACAACGCCTACAAGGAGGCCACCACCATCGCCAGCACCGAACTCTTCCCCACACACCCTATCCGACTCGGACTCGCACTCAACTTCTCGGGTAAGTAACCAACACACACACAGGTGTCCTTGAGTGGACCTTCCCTCTGTGTGTTATGTGCCATCCATCCATCATCAGTGTTCCACTATGAGATTTTGAACAACCCCGAGGAGGCGTGCAAGATGGCCCGCCAGGCATTCGAGGACGCCATCGCCGAACTCGACAACGTCAGGTACGCCAGTAGGGACCTGCAGCTCACTACACAAAAGACGCGCACTTAGCTCTCAGCAAGGCCGTTCTCACTCTTGTGTGGTGTGGTGTGGTGTCTTGTGTGTGTGTCAGCGAGGATTCGTACAAGGACAGCACGCTGATCATGCAGCTGCTGAGGGACAACCTCACGCTCTGGACCTCGGACATGGCCCCCAACGAGGGTAGGCCACTGCACTGCACACAGACACACACTTGACGTATGCACACATCATCGCTTCCTCTCTGCTTTCTGTGTGTGCAGAGGGCGAGCAGTGAGTGTGGTAGGTGCAACACCCCATCCCACCCCAATCCCACCCCATCCCACCCCCGCCCCACCCCACCCCACCCGTCCTGCCTGCCTGTGCATTCATTCCATCGCTGCCTACCTCTCTACTCCGCCTGCCGTCCGTCGACCGCCCTCCATCCCATGTCATCACGACGTCTGAAAGTGGCCAGAGGCCAGCTCTGCCATCCCCCCGCCCACGGCTGCCCCATGCGGTGGTGTGGTGGGTGAGGGGTATGGCGGCTGCTGAGGGCTAGGCTGCATAGCTCGTTTGAACAATCGATGGGGGCGGGAGACTGACTGGACGGCCTCACTTGCTACTTACATATACTTGCTGTCTGTGCGTGTGTCTGTGTGGTGTGTGGATCTGGCTGCCACCGGCTCGCCTCCATTTGTTTCAAACACAACACCAGTCGCTCACCGCCCGCCTCATTGCCTGTCTACCTGCCTCGACCTATCTGTGTTGTTTCTTCTTGAATGAGCTGTGTGATGTATGTGTTGTGTTGCCCACGTTTTTCATCTCTCCTTTGTACGAATGAATGCGTGTGAGAGTGTTCCCAAGCGGGCGGGCGGGCGGGCGTGGCGGGTAGGCAGGTGAACATGTAGTTTGTTCGCTGTGTTTGCGCCGACAGACAGACAGACAGACAGACAGAGAGGTGCTTGATCCCGGCCACAAGGAGATAGCCAGAGGGCACGGTGCAGTGCACACAGGTAGACGAGGGTGTAGCTCACGACCAGACAGAGCGGATCGTCGGATGTAGGGCGTACGCACCGCAGTGATGGTTGATGGAATGGACGGATGAGGGTGGACACTACACAAGGGGATGAATGGCATGGATACGCACTCGCCCGAGGACAAAACCAGAACACAGCTACACGCCTCGCTCTCTTTTTGCTCACCATTGTATGTATGCTTCCTCCTCTCGTCTGCCCGGCTGTGTGCGATACGATACCTGTCTGGGTGCCTGGATGGCTCAAGTGTGTGAGAAACAAGTGGCGTTTTAAGCCACCGTATCCTGCCACAAGCCGCCTCCAACCAGACCAGACCAGGAGAAACCAGCCAGCCCAGCATCCTCATTTGATCAGACCCGACACAATGACTGACTGACTGACTGACTGCCTGATTGACTGCGTGTTGTGTGTACATGTGACCCATGTGTGTATGGAGCGGAACATGAATCGATGGTTCCACCCTGCGTCTGCATGCGCACGGCATTCTCGACGCTGCCCCATTGGCCCTGTCAGCCCACCACAGCTGACCGGTGCCGATGGGGCGACTGCGGATGCTGGCGCAGCAGATCAGATGGAGACCGATTGAGTGTTTTTCGCCTTTACGTGTCGTCTGGCTGACTGGAAGGACCAGGGGGGGATGTCTTGTTTCTACTTGTACATCCGAACATCTGTCTGTCTGTCTGTCTACCGATCCGATCCACAGCCTTTGTGCGTTCGTCTCTTTTTCGACGGGTCCCTCACGAACACCACGCACGGCGGTTCAGTGTCCGCTTCATGCTTGACCCATCGACCGTCCCACACTGACTGACTGACTGACTGAGTTTCTTTCTATGACTGATGGCTGCTGCTGTGGGCTTGACCTTTCTGCTCCAGTTGGCCTCCTTGCATGGCGTCAGCCGCAGAGCCACCCATGACACCAGATCGTGTCATGGCCGCTCTGCAGCAGACATTGTGGAAGGACGATGACTGGGCGGATGGGTGGATGAGTGAAACACAGGTCAGACAGGTACGTCCCTTAATTGCCGATCTCTCAGACAGACAACAGTCAGAAAGAGGCTGCGTGCGTATGTACGGTCGGGATGGGCGTGTCACTTGCTGCTGCTGCTGCAGAGGAAGGAAAGGCGTCGCTTCTCACTTCAATGACTGACCGTGCCTGCGTGCCGGTGGATGGATCCGTCGCCTGGGCTCAGCCAGCTATCCATACCAACCTGACTGCCGCATCCATCCATCCATCCATCCATCCATGTGTGTGTGTGTGCATGCTTGTGCGTGTTTGCGTCAATCGACATGCTCTAGACTACTCTAGACTCATGAGTGGAATGAATCAACCAACACTCATGCAACAAACCTGACTCCGTGAAACACTTCAACCTCCCGAACCGAAGCGGATTTCCTATCAGAACGCATCTTTGTATCCTTGTGAAGTGTTGACGGCTGCATTGGTGTAGGGCAGCTGCCATCCGTCATTGACCGGCCGCCTCTCATGCACATCACAAACGGAACAGATGCGCCAGAGGAGGCAGCACGGGGCGTCGAGGCGGTGCCCACCAGGTCAACAAACACGCCCAAGGCACAGCCAGCCGGCATCCTCTACGCATGGCATGTGTCTTGTCTGTGTGGCTGCAGGTATGAGGTGACGTTGTTGCTGGAGCACCTCGGCCCGCCTCCCAGATTCGCAGGAGAAGTCGTCATAGACATCACTGTGCTGAGGGTAAGTACACGGGTGTGCAACACACACACACACACACACACAGACGCACAGATTTCTCTCTCCCCTTCTCTGTGTCTGTGTGTGCATCAGGTGGGTCCTGTGATTCTCCTCCATGCGCACCGTGAGTTCCTCCACGTGCGGCGGGGCTCCATCCTGCCGCGGGACGCTGGCCAGCCAACAGCGGCCTCAGAATGGCAGCCCGTCGTCCTGGAGGGACGGAACAGCAGCACAGATGTGGACGTGCTCGCCGTCATGCCCACTACCGTGAGAGCACCACGCACACACACTTGCAAACACGGCACGACAAGACAGGCGTGGTGTGTGTCCTGTCGACTTTTACCTGCAGCAGGAGAATGAGTGCGATGCTGCTGAGGGTGTTGGTGCAGCTGCGGTGTGGCAGCCAGGCGGGTATCGTTTGTGGCTGAGCTTTGACGGCATCGGCGAGGATGATTCCGTAGGGCATCTGTCGGAGGACCTCAGCAACAACAAGGGACTCTTTTCATTCCACCACATGTATGTGTGGACACAGCAACCACCAGATTCATGTGTGTGTGTGTGTGTGTGTGTGTCAACGCCTTCTGTCCCGTGTGCTATGTCCAGAGCTGATCTGTCATCGTTCGAGCCGCACCCAACCACCAGCACCAGCGCCCCTGCTGCAGCATCGTCAGCCGAGTCCGCCCCCACCCAGCCCCTCCCTGCGGCAGCCATGAACAGCGACAGCCCCTCGTTGGTCGAGTCCATCGATGCCGCCTTGGAGGCCTGGGGGATGGGGCCGCTGTCTGTTGACGAGTGGGGGCTCCCGGTGCTGGAGCAGACTGCCAGGAGATCCAACTCGCGGCGGACGGTGTGGGGTGTGGCCACATCGCTGGAGCCCATCTTCTGCAGGCGCCTCTTCCCGTGCTTCGACGAGCCGCACCACAAGGTAGGGGATTGATTGACCAATGGTCCTTCCTGCCCTTCCATTAGGTACATCTC
Organism: Vitrella brassicaformis; assembly: GCA_001179505.1. Lineage (NCBI taxonomy): Eukaryota > Vitrellaceae > Vitrella > Vitrella brassicaformis. The sequence goes on along the minus strand of CDMY01000759.1, from coordinate 85,583 downwards.
TGTGTGTGTGTGTTTGCCAGGTTGAGATGGAGCTGACGTTGGCGTATCCGTGTGAAGTCTTCGAGTTGACGCTGCCCACACCATCGCCGACTGTTCCCCATGGGGCCCCTCATCGCAAGCCCAGCCCGTCGTCGCACATCGTCCCGTCACTCAACACGCCCAGCGGCTCTTCACCCTCCCCCGAGTCGCCATCGCCATCATCCAGCGACCACAACACCCACGCCAGACCACGGCAGGCATCAGCACCACCACACCCACACAGAGCAGGCGGCCACGCACCCCTCCTCCCCGCCCCCGCCCCTGCCCCACCCACCCGTGTGACGGTCACATCGGCCCCCACGGCCATCTCCTGCACGCGAGTCGTCCGGTCGTATGACACGGACGACGTATGCGCTCTCTTGTTCGACCCCCCTACCGGCGAGGACCGTTTCGCCAGCAGAAAGAGGAAACGGCGGACGTCTCGACTGGGGAGAGAGGGTGGGGGCGGTGTTCTCGCGAGGTGGCAGCAGCTGTATGAGAGGGGCAAGGCCAAGCAGATGCTGAGAAGGGGCGGCAGTGGGGTCGAGGGGGCGTCAACAGGCGAGCAGCACGGCAAGAGGGGCAGCGAGGTGAAACGCCAAAATACGGGGAGCGGCCACGACATCGACCGCCAGGAGGAGCGCCAGTCGTGTTCCGACGGCTCCTCGCCGCCCATTCCGCCACGTGTGCAGGCCATGGCAAGGCGGTCCATCACCAATACGAGCACCAGCACAGCGGCGTACGAGGGCAAGTACCGTGTGGTGGTGTTCGAGCCGACTCCGAGGCTGCCGTGCTATGCCTATGGGTTCTACATCGGCCATTTTGGCTCCTTGGGTGGGCGCGTGGAGGTGCCCGTCCCGGCCAACACGCCAGGGTGTGCGGAGGGCAGGAGGACCGTAGATGTTACGGCATGGATGCCCCACGGTCAGCCACAGACACCGAAAAGGCATATGGGCGTGTGTGACAGCAATGCAGTGGGTGCTTTGTCTCTCTCCCTCTCTGATGGCCGCAAACAGGTCGTGGGTCGGGTCTCCGGTTTGCGCATGAGGTCGGCATGTCGGCGTTTGGCTACTTCGAGAACACTTTCGGCGGTGGTCTCGGCGACGGCTGCGGTGTGCCATATGCCCTCTCCAAGCTGGACCTGCTTGGCATCAAGCCGCACAGAGGGATCGGCCTGGAGAACTTCGGGTGCATCACATTCGACATAGAGTGAGTGGGCGGCGCGATGCACACACAGAGAGCAGATGCGACAGAAATGCATGGTGTGTTGGCTGTGGGTGTTTGGCTGTGGGATGCAGTTTCTTTTCTGTGAGCGACCTGATGACGGGCTGGTCGCGTCGGAGGCGCATTTCTCGCCTCATCTGTCACGAGGTGTCGCACATGTGGTTCGGGGACTGCCTCACGCCACACACATTCGACGAGGTGACCACGTACAGCCCTCCGTCTCCCCCAGCCTCCACGTCTCTCTCTTTCCTTTTGCTGCGTGCAGTTGTTCCTGAAGGAGGGCGTGGCGCGGTATCTGGAATTTGTGGCCCTCGACGACATCCTGTTCGGCAGCCCCGCCAGCCGCCCGCCGCAGGAGCAGCTGACGGCCCGCAACTGGGTGTGGGTCACCTTCCTGCTCGAGGTCTTCTTCGAGGCCATGCTGGACGACTCTACGTACGCTGAAGTGACAGTCATATGGAAGGCACCTCATGTAGCACACGCCTCTCCCTGCCTGTCTCTCTGCCTTCTCGTGCATATACACAGGGGGTCGACGCATCCCGTGGCCCTGGAGGGGCTGGATGGTGTTGACTCGATCATCAGCCACTTCAATTTGATCACCTATGGGAAGGCGGCCTGCATCTTCAGGACGATCGAGGGCCTCACCTCACGGCAGGCGGTGATGAGGGCCTTCCAGCTGTGGATGGCGAGGCACCAGTACGCCTCCACCACCAGGGCCGACCTCGTGGCGTGCATGCAGGGGGCCATGCGGGACCACTGCCGGGTACATGACCACCAGCTGCCTGCAGGTGTGACGGAGGCGTCGCTGGCGGACATGTTTGAGTCATGGGTCACCACCACACGATGCCCCAGGTGACTGACGACACAAGAAAGAAGGGAAGGTGGGAGGACGGCTGCTATGTGTCGTGTCTGTTTGTGCCGTGTTGTGTGCAGGGTCACGATCCGTCTGGATGGCGTAGAGGAGCGTGACGGCGGCCTCGTTGCAAGAATCAACTTCTCACAGTCACCCATCGCCGTCAGGTAAGAACGCTCCAGTGAGTCGAAGTCGCCAAAGACCCCATTCCCCGTCCGTGTGTAAACATGCGTCAGGTCTCAAGTGCAGGCTACCCACCAGGCCATCGTCAGCGAGCTCACCCAACGAGCCGCTGCCGCTGCCGGTGCTGCTGCCGCTGCTGCGTCAGACCCCACGCCCAGCTGTCCCCCCCGCCCCGTCCCCCTGTTCTTCCGTCTCAACGGGCGGCAGCACACCTTCATACTCACCGACGAGTCGACCACCGTCTCGGTGCCGCTGCCTGTGGACGGGGCCAGCAATGACAACAGGGGAGATCAAGACCGTTTTTCATTTGTGAGAGAGAACAGAGGTGGAGGTGCATGTGGCCGGCGGCAACCGCGTGTGTGATGTGGTGTGTGCAGGTGTGGAATAGCGAGCGTTTCGGCTACTGTGTGGGGTTGTTCGACGATCAGCGAATATGGAGGGCGGTCGTCAGGGCAGCAACCACACCGTTCAGGTATACACACAACACACAAGCGCATACAAGCCTTGTACCAATGTCTGTCTGTTCGTCTGTGTGTGTATGTGTGTGCAGCGACGGTGGGTATGGTGACGCCGAGTTGTGTGGTTTGATAACCGACCTGATGGTGCAGCTGCGGTACCTGCTGCTTGAGTTCCACTTCTTCTCAAAAGAAGCGCCCACGATCACACCAGAGGCCGAGGACAAGGAACACGCCAATGCAGGTACCTGATGCGCACGATTCAGAAGAACATGCAGGAAACATCTGTATCCACGTCTATCTGGGCGCTGTGCTCTGTGTGTGTGCAGATGGTTGTGACGGTGCGGTGGCGATGGATGTGGACGAGCCCCCACCACAGCCACATGATGACGACCCATTAGAGGAGCCCCCCCGCGCCCCATCCCCATCTCTCGTCAACAGCGGTCCCAAGCTGCCGGCATCCCTTCACCAGGTGTGTGTTGAGGTGCTGGAGGACATCGCACGTCAAGTCCTGACCATCGTCGACCAAATTGAAGACGTACGCAGGCGAAAGACAACGAGCTGAGCACAGTGCATCCATCTCTGTGTGGTATGTCGATTGCCTGCAGCTGGCGTGTGCGGTGTTGGCCCCCTCCACTCACCCATCGGTCGCGAGCGACTCTCCAGTGGGCCGCAACATCCTCCACGCCCTATACATCAAATGCCAGGACCTCAGACTCACTCCCGTCGACAACTGGCGTGCCAAGGCCGGCCTGCCGCAACAGCAGAGGCCCGAGGCAAGCGTGCCCCTGTTCCTGCCCGCAGACCCGCCCGGTGCCTTCCCCCCAGCGGAGTGCCACCCCGACTGCTGCCCGTCGCTGCGTGCGCTGCATCCACCTCCCGCTCGTCAGCCGCAGATGATGTCGGCGTGTTTGCCGAGGTATTGTGTGCCGGGAATGGCTGAGTTGCTGCAGGCGGCCAGGACGTGTGTGGCGTTTGTGTATCCTGAGGGCGAGGAGCAGGGCGCCGTGCAGGACGACGACAGCTGGTGATGCGCGTGTGGACGGGTGGATGGCCATGGGGGGGCGGGGTGGGTGGGTGTAGTAGGTATTGGTGTATTGCGTGTGTGTGTGTATTTGTTGTCTGTCGTTGTGTGGTGTGTTGTTCATACCATTACCCCACCCAGACTGGGGGGGACCGGCAGTCAGTTGATGACATGGCGTACACATGCCCAGTGAGTGAGTGCATGGTCTTCATGCAGAGCGTCCGTTTATGCGTACCAGACGCCTATCTCTCTATCTATCTATCTATCTTTCGTATCCGTGACATACAGCTCCTCGCACAGCTCAGCACCCGTGTACCTCGGCATAGCTGCTGTACATTGACGGGTAGCCCTGACACACCAAACCAAACCACAACACACCACCAAACCAGCAGCACACACACTCATGCCCGTTTCGTTCATTCCGCATGTTGACACCTTCGTCAAGGGCCCCAGAGAGACGATAAAGAGCACCACACCCAAACCATAACACACCACCAGAACTGATGCAAGGAAGGACACAACACAACAATCGCCCCCTGACGTACATACGTGGCACATTCGCGTGGCTAGGTCGGCTCACAGTGTCTGCGGCAGTAGTGAACATGCTTCGGATCACTCCACCACCTGCACCACGCGCATGGAGGACACGAACAACACCGTGACAAGAAAGCTTCGTATGTATGTGTGTTGATGTGTGCGACCTGGCATCAGGAATGGACAGATAGTTACAGAGGGCGTGCAGCAGGATGGCCGGCACCAGGTGACCCGTCCGGACATACACATAGGCGGCCGCAGACCCAAACACACTCGTGTACAGTACCTGACCAGCTGAGGTGAAAAGTAGATAGCGCACATGGTATGCTCAGCCGACTCAGGTTCCGGCTGTCTTCCTGTCTGCCTATCTGTCTGTCTGTCTGTCTGTCTGGCTGACCGACCGATGTTGAGCAAGGCCTTTGTGTGTCCGTACTGCGGGTGCTGCTGCACATAGTGGTGGCAGTGCGCCAGGCTGAACACAAGAGGGCTCAACGCGACCACCTGCCATGAAGACGCACCTCCTACACACACTCAGACACACACACACCGTCCCGTGTGGATGTTCTGGTAAATGTGTGCGCCAGCCGACCTACCTGCAGCGAACAAGGCGATCACACAAGCCCGGAAGACAAACTCCTCTGCGAAGGGAGCCTGCACACAGGCAGGTACACACGTATCGTGCCTGGGTCATGAATCTTCTCACCATGATGTAGTTGCGGAATGATACCGCGAGGCTCATGGTCGACTGGCGGGCCGAGGGAAGAAACGGCTGCTTCCCCGCCTTCAGCCAGCCCTCAAGCCAACTCTGACACCACGGCAAGCTCACTCATGCCACCATCCTACGCAGGGTCGTCTTCACTTACAGGGTGGCCGACGAGCACATCGCAGGTGGCCTCGACGATGAGGCCAATGTAAAGGACTGACGCCAGCGCCACGGGGAGCAACAGGAGGGACAGCCAAGAAGCACCTGCCCTACCACACACCAGAAAGGATGGTCACACGAGTGAGTGATTGTGCAAACACTCGCCTCATTTTGCCCACCCAAAGCCGATAAGCGTTGCAAAGCTGACTCCTCTGCCCGTCGCCGTATTCGCAGGCTTGGCCAGCAGCAGAAGAGTCACTGCACTCACCACACACGCCAACCTGAAAGCGAAACAGCATCACCTGATTCATCGTTTGGCCTCCGTGTGTGGTGCATTATGCTGTGTGTGTTACCCGCAGCTGATAGATCTCCTCAGGATGACGTCGCTGCGGTCCCGAGGGCTGTTGCTGAAGCCGAACAGCCTCCATATGTACAGACCTCCCACAAACCACACGTCGAAAAGAACACAGCTCAGAATGCACACAGTTGGCGACACACACAGCGATAAAGCGCCCATAGATTTCCTCCCCTAAGCTACTAGCTCGCAGCCATTCTCGGCTCGCATTGAAGCGGCGACAAAGCGGCTTCGCTCCTGTGTTTCCGAGCGTTTCCCTGCTCGCCTGATTGGGCGTAGGACAAACCTCAGCGAATCTCGCTTCGTCCATGGCGTCGGTGAACAAGGTGGACGTGTTCCAGCAGGCCTTGCTCAAGGTCTTCAAGGACTGGTGGGTGCGCAAACGCAGCACGCTTCGGAATACTTCACGGCCAGACTGCTCGGACGGCGTGGTGACGTGTGTGTTTCAGGACGGCGCTTTCGTTGTGTGTTGAGCATGGGATGGGCGGGCGTGACTCCTACAAAAAGAGAGAGGAGCTCTATCAGGCCGTCCTGGACATGTTCATCAACCAACGTGAGGAACAAAACTCGCACACGAAACACGACAGGCTGACAATCGACCCGCCTGTCTGTTTGGCTTGTGCTGCCGGCGTGCCTGCCTGACAGCCGCGTCATCTGTGCGTCGGATCAGCATCGACCGCCTCGCCGACTTTTTGTTTGAGAGGCTGTTGAAGGACTTCAGCTGCAACGCAGAGGACAACAGCCCGGTACGCACACGGACACACATGGCCAGTGAGTGAGTGCTGTGTTGTGACCGTGTGTGGTGATGGCCATCGTTGTTGCAGGAGGAGGTGGCTGGTTTGATCTTGAGACTCTACCAGGAATGCGACGCCAACAACTTCACGCTCGCACATCAGGTCAGGGGACGGACCAACCGGCAGGCGAGAAGCAAGCCCACTGTTTGTAGTGCCTGTCTGTCCTGCGTGGATGGGTGGATTGTGCAGATCCTTCAGGTCCAAGCGGCGCCTGCGAGCGCATCCAAGGGCCAGCAGGGCTTCACCTACATCGACGGTCAGTCAGCAAACAAACCACCCATCTGGACACCATCCATGAGGAAGCACGTGTTGTGCTGCTTTCCTTACCTCAGAGACCGGTGCACCGCTGGATCGCGTGGATGGGGACAGCAACCATGACGAAGATGAGGAGATGCAGACGGACGAGGGTGTGCCATCGCGAGGGCAGGGAGTCAGCACTGGGGAGGCCAGTGGGGGTGGTCAGAGTCAGGGAGGGTCCCAGCCGAGTGCGCCGGTGGTAGATGAGGAGGGTTTTACGATGGTCGTTAGACGGAAGGGAAGGAAGTGAGCGGTGAGTGCTGCTTGGCTGGTGCATGTTTGTTGACCGAAACAAGGAGCGTCAATCGGGGTGCAAATTGACTGAGACGTGTGTGTGGCTTCATGCAGACATGGCTGATGTGTGGCATGAGTGAGTGACTCGTTCTGATCGGGGAAAAAAGAGTCAATGTGATCAATTCACGGCGAGAAACCCCACAGAAAACAAGCAAAAGATAAACCAATCACTCGCTTGTGCGTATACATGTAAATCAATCAAACATCAATCAGCCCTGTACTGATTTTGCAACCGTAACTTGACTTTACGCACATTTGAGAAGGATTGATTCATCTGCGGAGCTCTTTGGGTGCCGACGATGTTCGGACGGCTTGCCGTGCCCTCACTCACCGTGACGCTGGTGGCGCTGCTCCTCGTCACTGTCCGCCCGCGTTGGCTCACTCCCTTCGATTCACTCGCCATCGGCACGAACATCCTGGGCGGAGCCTCCCAATGCCTGGGCACGCATCTGCTCAAAACCAGACATGCACTGGCGACCACCGCGGGTGGATTGGTCTTGTCGGATGGCTGATTGGGATGTTCATGCACTTCGGAGCGCTGGTCTTCACACCTGCTTCGATTCTCAGTCCCACAAATGCCCTCAACTTGATCTTTTCGGCGTGGATCGGCAATGTAAGAAAACATTGCACAGGGGACGTTGGCTCTCTGCGCTCATCAACTTGTTGTGTGTGTCCAGTGCATGTACGGTGAGGTGTGTTCATGGACGGACCAGGTCGCTACGGGTTGCATCGTCGGCTGCATCATGGTGGCCACGCTGGCAGCCGCCGAGCCGTCGTCCCGCCATACGTACCAGGTGGTCACTGGCACACATTGCATAAGACCGGCGGCGCCAGCCACTGTCCCTCTCTGTGTGTCCAGGTCGGCTACGATCTGCTTCACGCGAACTGGCGTTACGGGCTGTACGAGTTCGTGGTCTTTGGTGTCAGTGCCTACTTGTTCACTACATGCATCAGAAAGCTAGAAAGCGCATGCTGCGGGTGAGCACACAGAGACAGAAGACGTCACGGAAATGGTGTCTCTTTTCTCACTGTGTCGATTCAGGCCCACTGCGAGCAACGACGATCAAGCACCCACACCCACGCCTCAAATGCTGCGGCAGCTCAGTGAGTGAGATCATCACGTGATGGGTGACGTTGATGGGCCTTCTGCTGTGTCATGTCTGTCTCAGTGTTCGTTTACGGCCTATTCTCCGGTCTGGTTGGCTCGCAGACACCGCTCGAGATCAAGAATGTCATCGCCTTGTGCATGGTCAGACGCACAGATCACCGAAAACATGGTTTGTGCCTGCTCTTGCAGACGTATGGCCAGGTTGGATCGATGTTGACGTGGTGCGTCAAGATAGCCATGTCGCTCGCACTGGCGGCGATCACCGCTCTACTCCAGGCATGTGCATAGAAGAAAGGGGGGAAAGATGCAAAGGGGAAGGAGAGACGCGTTCATCTATCGTTGTGTCTCTCCTGTAGTGTTGGTACCTATTCGAAGGCCTCTGGAGGGGTTCATCGATCGTCATCATGCCGTCTTTCTACGTCGCCTACTGTCTCACAGGCACAGTCGGAGGTCGCAAAGTCACACTCTTCACTCCATCCATGAATATGTGTGTGTCACTGTGCCCTTTGGACCCATTGTGTGTCTTTTCAGCCTTCCTCAAGTTTGATGAGTTCACCATGTTCGGCGAGAAGCAGCTCTTCGTGTTCATCCTGGGTAAATCGACCGCCTCTGTGCATATACATGTATAGGGTGTGTCGGGGTGACCGTCGGTTGCTTCATCATGGCTGTGCAGAAGAAGTGAGCATTGCAATGGATGCATCAAACTGCACAGACGGATCCTCGCGGGCAAATGTCTGTTTTCTTGCAGTGAGAGCGACATGTTCTTCTCCATCGTCACCGGCACCGGCAACTCGCTCGTAAGCAACCGAAGGAGAGAAGACACAACGGACACAGAACCTAATGTTTCTGTGTGTGTGTGTGTGTGTGTGTGTGCAGGAGGTGTTTGCGACCGCGCTGCCAGGTTCTGGGAGAAGAGGCCGAGTACGTGACTACCGAGAAGATCAAGGAGGTCGGGCGATCTGGGTGGAGGTCGGAGAAGCAACGGTGGCAAGGACAAGGGACACGCAGAGGTCCACTTCACTGTGCGCCTGACCCGAAGGTCAGGCTGAAGACTCACACAGACACAGAGATAGTGAGGGAGAGACACACAAACCCTCATTTCAAACTTGTATGCACACTTCTGTCTGTCTGTCTGTCTGCGGCAAGAAGGTGCAATATTGCTGCCTACATCTTTATATCCCGATCGTGACCTTCTTCAAGGAGCCCCAGCCCAGTCGAGTTCAGTCCCAGACCGTCAACTTCAGTCCAGTCCAGGCCGGCGGTTCCTCCGCGGACAGACAGAGATGGACACACTGAGAAGAGAGAGGGAGAGAGGCTGATTGGTGGATGGATGGATAGATGTGTGTGTGTGTGTGTTGAAGATGAACGCCAAGGCTACGACAGCATCGGCCGTCAATAAATGGACCCATCAATGCATGGCTTTCACCCCAAGAAAGTCAGTCAGTCAGCTACACACGCACTGCCCGTGATATGGTAGGAGCTCTCATGCGGGTACTGGTGTCTTTCCATACATATACATCTCGCCTGACCCAAAAACAAATCGCACATCAGCAGCTTTCGCAGCATCTGACTTCGTCTCATCAGAAGAAAGGCCATCAGAGATACGTCCCTAAGATGCAAGATGGTAAGATGAGAGAGGAAGCCGGTGACACATGGCATGAAACAGTACGAAAGCCGAATTGACCGCAAGAGACACAGCCGACTCTCAACTCACACACTGCAACTTCCCTCCCTCGCTCGCTCCCTCCCTCCCACTCTCTCTTTCCTCTTGACTTTCTCGCATCCGGTATACCTGGCAGCGAGTGCTGCCCACAGGCTGACACTTCAACCAAAGAATCCACTGAAGTTTTAGCGTGAAGAAAGAAGATGTGTCATGTCCGTCTGATGATAGTTTGAGTGTCCACGCACATCAGTCCAGCACTGGACGCATATCGCACTACTCTCTCAGTCCGAAACGGAAACAATGCCTGTGTCCCGACCATCCAAATACACAAGCGAACGCCACGCCACGCTGGCCGGCAACACACATCGACACACAGTGCCCCCCGTCCGTCCGTCCGTCTATGTGCCGGCTGTCTATGTCCGATCCCTTCGTTGCAGCAGGCCTGCGTATCTGCCAAGCATCATCAGGGTCGCCTGTATGTTCACTCGTGTCACCTGGAAACCAAACAAAGCAACGATGAGAGAGAGAAACTGTCATTAAACGTAACCCTCGTCTGTGTGTCCGTGATACTCATACAAATACAGTCCCATCAACAAAGCAACGATTGATTAAACAGTCAGCACATTCAGTACACTCTGCCATCCTCGCTGGCTGGCTGGCTGACCTGAGGGAGGACAGATGCGTCGCAGACCGAGAGGGAATCGATGCCCTCGACGCGAAACCTGGAATCAACCACCGAGCCCATTGCCGCAGAACCCGCCCAGTGATAAGCGGTGGTCCCTGCTGTCTTGACGATTTCCTCCAGACCATCCGCATCAGCCACATCTGGACACACACACACACACACACAGAGGACTCACTCAACTGTGTTGCATGTCTGAGTGTCTGCCTACCTGCCTGCCTGCCTCGCTGGCTGACCTGTCGGTAATGGGGGCAGCACTGCAAACCGCCTCGCGGCCTCAAGTTGGGCACTCACGCACACATCTCCCTGTGGATCGGACTCGCACGCCTCGTCGTGCAATCCCGCCCTCTCCTGAATGCAGGCAGAGACACACACACAGAAGACACCACTTTCGTTCACCGCATAAATGCATGTACCTCCATGCGTTTCTTATCTACATACCGGTGCCAAAGCCATTGCGTGTGAAGACGCTTCTGCCTTGGCCATCTCGAGTTGCTGTCTCAGCCACGTGGCAACAGCGGATTCTCCCCCCAGCCACGGAGAGGCGCCCTGACCCTCCGTTTCTCTCGCCATGACGTCCTGCCGCCTTCGATGCAGGAAGTGCGCATACAGCATGTCCTGGGCCTGCTGTGAGCCAGCAGTCTCTTCAGGCGAGCCCTTCTGCATCGCCTCGAGAAAGGCCGTCAGCGAGGGGAGAGTTGCCTCATCGGTAAAGGATATATCACTGAGGGGGCGTGTTGCGACAATGAGCATGTCGAGCAGTTTGTTGAAGATGAATGCGGGGCAGGAGAGAGGCCCTCTCTCCTGCAGGATGCCGTCAAATTCTCCGCTGCCCACCATCTGCAGGCAGCAGGCAACTCCACACATACACACATGCAGAGTGTCCCTCAGTCTGGTCACTGCATCAGTGTGTGCTGTGCCCTGCCCCTCAAACGCGTATGGTTGTTCTGAGGCCCGTGACGGCACTGCTGATATCGATCCCCTCCTCGTCGCTGAAGAAGTTGCCGAACACAATTGGCTCGCCCCCTTCGTTGACAGTCACGCTGCCCCTCGACTTGGTCACCGGCGGAAAAGTAAAAAACCCTACGACTTTCCTGCACGGATCGCAGAAAGCATCTTGTCTGTCTCTCTGCCTGTGCCTGGGCGCGTCGCGTCTCTTTTCGCTCATCTCCTTCCTACCTGAAACATTCGAACACCGGCTTGAGCGGTGCACACAGGATGCTGTCTTGGTTGTCATAGCACTCAGCGACGATTGACACGAGGAAGTCGGTCTCACTGCAGTCCCGCGTATACGTACATACAATCGAACACATCACACATTACACAGGATCCGAGCGAACACGCCGGGCGCATGAGGCGAGTGCTGATATGCCTTCGTCCGTACGGTGCAGTGCGCAATGCGGTGGGGAGGACGACTCGCGTCGCCAGGAACAGGTCGATGGCCTTGAATCCCGAACCCTCTTCAGAGTTGACATACGTGCAATCCAAACTCACGTCGCCAATGCTGCACGCATCCATACAGATTCAAAGACAGAGGGAGAGATGAATCGCGCTATTTGTGGCACTCGATCACGCCGTCTCACCCGAAGTCGGTGGGACAGTCGGCGCCTGTCACTTGGAAGCCTGTAGTGGAGCCGAGCGTGACATTGAGCTCGCCAGCCGGGATCTTCCTGTCGAGGAAGACCAGCAGCGTGGTCGCGATGCGGTCCTGCAGGTTTTGCCCTACAGCAGGGATGTCTTTCACCAACTCAACGCCCTTAATGTTGCCGACCACTTCCGCGGGCCCGATGCCACTGTTCATGAGCAAGGTCGGTGTGAGGATCGCTCCAGCTGACAAGTAGATCATACCACCAGGCTTGATGCACGCACGTTGAATGTCGCCATGCTTTCCAAGCCGTCCTTTCTTGGACAGTCCTGCGTTGGCACGAGAGTCTATGGACTCAGGAGGTCCTGGCGAATCGACGTAGGCCACACACGTGGCGCGAGGCCGCTCTCCACTCGTGTCAAAGTCGACGCGCAGGACGGTCTTGCGTAACATGACCTTCAGCCCGCTCGGCACACCAGGAGGGTCAGCGAGAGTTCCGTTGAGCAGGACGTCCGCAGCAAAGCGCTTCCGATCGGGCGACAGCTCATCTCCGTCATTCTCGAAAAGGGAGAATGTGATGAAGGAGCCCGCGGCGAGGAACTGTGATGCATCGGTAACAGGGGTGAAGCCGACAACCTCCTGAGCCCGTCGTGCGGCCGAGCTGTAGGGGTCGTTGAACCCCATCGGCTGAGACGTCTGCTGAAAGATCCAAGAGTATGACTGCATACATACACACACAGCCACAGACAGACAGGCGATGGAAGAGAGAGAGAGGAGCCTCACGCTTCTGTCTCTTGCATACTTCGTTGACAAGGTGAGGGTCGAAGGACGCACCAAACTCATCTTCGAGGAAGTGGAAGTACTCAGCCACCTCCGCTATTTGCTGGCCTCCGCTGATAGCCGTCCCACCCGACAGTACAGTGCCCACATGTGTGACGAGCTTGTCGAGCGTGCGGATCTCCTGAGCAAGATCAGGATTGCGCAGACCAGGACCCCATCCCCCGAATGTGAGTGACTCGACATTCTCCTCCCTCCTGCCGCCCCTCTCGATCAGCAGCACGTGCTTGTCATCCTCAGCCAAAGTAAACGCCAGAGGGATTCCCGCAGTACCACCGCCCACCTGCGTGGACACAAGAACACCATCGTCCATGTCATCACATCAAACCGACTGCTGTGCGTGAGCGGGTTCGTATCGTACCACAATGTAATCGAAATACTCAGCGTCACCTGCTGGGCGTGTCTGCAGGAATATGCACGGAAGTGGGATGGTGTCGTGGATGGAACGCGCTGTCTGTCACTGCCTTACTTCATCTTCGTGTGCCCCTCGGTTGGCTTCTTCGCTGGGTAGCGAACAGCAGATGTCCCCGCACAGCAGGAGAAGAAAAAGCAGTAAGCTCATGAAGGGCCTCCCGAGCCAACACTGCTGCCCCTGCGTCCAGGGAGGGAAGAGTGGCAGGACAGTATCATGGTAGTGCTGGCATTGTAGTGAAGGATTGACCACACGGGGAAGCACCGCTTGATGAATGAGGGGGATCTGACTCAGCCGCGATGGCTGGAAGCGCGCTCTCCCTCCTCGTTCGGGACTCGCGGGTCGCAAACCATCGCTTCCAACGGCTTTCGTAAATTTCAAAGTTCGTTGCGCGAGCTTGGCCGTGGAGAGTGGATTCCTCCTTTGAGAAGTAAGGGACCTTCACACACACGCAATTCATGCGCTGGACACACTTATCTGTAACTGCACCTCCTTCGTGGCATGTGTACTGCTGCTCAGGCTGTCGAGATGCAGATCTCCCTCCCTTCCCTTCTGTGCTTTACCGCCCTCTGCCTGGCGTCCACTCATCTGGCTCGTCGTCACCTGCAGGTCGACAACAACATCTCCGCGGCAGACTCAGAGGCAGCAGCAGGCGCCGGTCTATCCTCCTGCCCATGTTTGGATGCAACAGCTGTCACCGAGGGCCTCGCAGACTTCATCACTGCCGAGGGCCTCCTGGCGTGTGAGGCATGCGACAACTCCACTTACCCCACCACATATGGAGCTGACGGATGCAAGGCACACGAGATGACACTCCCGCCATCGTGTGGCGACGAGAGTGGGGCGCCGCTGGCCGATGCGCCCGAGTGGTGCGGGGAGATGTGGTGCTATGTGGACCCTGAGGATTGTGATGGGGTGGATGACGCGAGCGAGAGCAACTACTTCCCCGACTCCGGTGTGCACTACTCCTACCGGACGTGTGGCGGCGACGAGACCTACTGGGAACAAGAGCAGCTGGAGCAGCCATGAGCGACCAGAACGACGCTGCGTGGGTGTGGGTGTTTGATCGATGGATCGATGCATGTATTTATATACGTAAGTTCGTATGTGTGGGCTTGGGAACTTCCGCCCTTTTTTCTCTGAATCATGTGTGACAGCAGGTCACTGAGTGTGTGTGCGCCCGGGGTTTTCCCGCCTTGTGTTTTTTCGGCCCGTGGTAGCAGGTCATCGCACACATAGTGTGTGTCTGTGTGGGTGGCTGTGTGAGTTTTTCGCGTGCCCTGCAGGACGCCGATAGAGGTCCAGTCTGGCTGGCTGTTTTTCTGTCTGCCTGCCCATTGGCTCCCCCTCTCTGCTGGACATGTATGTGTGGATGGCTGCTTTTGCCATCGCTCGTGAGTAGCACAGGCTGCCTGGGGAGGGTGTCGGTAAAAGGGTACGTCACTAATACCAGTCATTGTGTGTATTGCATGGTTTTGTGTCAATCACTTGCTGACTGACTCCGTTGTCATGACTCCTCCGCTGTCTACTTTTCAGCTGCTCGCTGAGCACGGTGTGTCAGCCGATGAGTGGGGGGGGCCGAGGCAGAATGACAATGAAGACAGTGATGCCACTCACTGGCTGGTTGCTATGCATACACACGTACATACACACATGTATCTCCTTTTGGCCTGTCGTGTGCTCCAGTCGGATTCGTTCGCCGTCTATCTTTCGGCTTGTGCGAGGGCTGCTCACGAGAGCGCTCTTCATCTCTCGTTGAAGCATCCGTCACACAAGGCCGACGCACAGACGAAGGACGACACACGCAGAGCCACTAGTGCTAAGACGGAGGGTTGACGTGACCTTTCTCGGTGTTTTTTCTGTTGGCTCGATTGCGTTCCTAAGAGGTGCGTCGGTCTTTCCTGCGTGTGGCTTTCCACTCTGTGCTGCTAGTCCGTCAGCCTGCAACTCTACAGCAGCAGCACAGAAACCGTGTTGTGGCTTTGGGGTTGCGGCGCGGGGGACAGAGATGCACAGATGGGGAACGACCACACACTCATGCCTACCTAGACGACGCTGTTGACATGAGCGAGGAGATCTGTCCTCTTTGTTTGGTCAATATTCCATGTCATACACCTGCGTCCAATTGCATACGTCATTCGTGCGAACATGATGCCAATGGACATACATGGGCACATCGATGAGTGCAGGTGTGCATTTTCTGTCTGGGTGGGAGCGGACGTATGCCCGGTCGCTTGGAAGATCTGCATGCCGCCGAAGATCAGGAGGGGGCGTCAGCGAAAGCTTGCAGTCTGCATGCGTTGCAGGGAAAGCTGCGACAGCCCCATTGCAGTGCAAACATGCTTTCTGAGGATTGGGTTCTCGATCGCGGCGAGAGGCTTTGATCCCGTTCAATACCTGGCGACGTGAGACCCTGTGAGATCGTCTGACACCCCCCGCCGAAGGTTCAAACTTCGCTCTCATCGCCGCCTCACTCCCCGACCGCAGGATGCCCATCCAGCAACCGACTCGCCACAAAGCGCCCAAGCGGCGGGGTGGCAAGCGCGTCTTCGCCCTTCCCCTGCTCATCAGCCTACCCAGGGACAAACTCGCAAGGGACGTCGTGGGTCAACTCGCCGGACAAGCAGACGCCGTCGAATGGGATATCAGCTCTGCGCCGGGTCCTCTCCAAACCCGACGGCTGGCTACCCCAGAATGGGGCGAGGTGGCAGTCATCTCGGCACTGACATTTTCTTACGCGAGGAGCGTCTACATATACACAAGCGGAACCGCCACCTGTCATTACGAGCAGCCGGCCCTTCTGCGCCATCTCAGCCACGGCGCCTTCCCTGAGGCGAGGGACCTTTATGTGGGCGACCGAATGCTAGAGGCGGGTGGATGGCTGGCGAATGCGATGCCTAAGCTGCAGAAGTTGCACGTCAAGGGGAGTGCGGATGAGGTGCTGGGTCTGCTGCTGGCGATGGGTCCCCGCAAGACCATCACGTACATGCATGTGCAAATGAGGGAGGTGGAGAAGCTGACGCCCTTCACGTGGGGCGAGAGGAGGGACGAGATACCCGAGATACAGCAGCTGGAAGTCGAGGTGAAGCTCAATGGTTAGCAGAGGGAGGGAACAGGGGAAAGATATTATCGACTTGTGCCTGTCTTTGTTCTGTCTGTGTGTGCAGAGCGTGATCGGTGGGGCGCGCAGCACGTGGAGATTTTTCTCCGCTCGAGCCTCTCATCGCTGTCACGAGTGAGGGGGCTGTGGCAGATCCGCGTGCCGGTCCGCAAGTTCGTCAAAGGATCCTTCGAGCTCGGACCTTCGCAAGAATTTGACATCACATACCACAAGAAGGCCCTCTCGGCTATCCGCAAGCAATGTCCACCGCCCCCCTTGCCCCATGCCATTCCCTTCGCCCCTCTCCCTCCCCTCCTCCCTCCCCCAACCTGTCCCGTTCGCCCCCCTGCTCGAGGGCTGAATCCCGATGCCCCAGCCTTCTTCCCGTCTGCGGCCTCGACACAGCCACCGTCACCAGCGTCAGCCCCCCTCCCCCCTCCTGATCGTGGGTGCCTTAGTGGGGTCGAAGAGGCGGTGCAGAGCGCCCTGGATGAGGCGGACGAGAGGCTCAGAACAGTCACCAAGGAGAACGACGAGCTCAAGGAGAGGTATGCCGATGCACATCAGCTGCCGGGGTGGGCTCTCACATGCCTTTCTCTTTCCTGTGTTGTGTTTGTGCAGGTTAGAGGAAGCGACCAAGTGTGCGGTGTGTTTGGATGCCGACAAGTCGGTCGCCGTCTTCCCATGTGTAAGTGAATCGACCGGCCTGAGACAGTAGCGACCGATCCACCGTGCTTACATGTTCCTTGTGTGCCCTCTGTGTGTGTGTGTGTGTGCGTGTGTCAGAGGCATTTGTACATGTGTGCGGCGTGCGCCCAGCAGGTGATAGCCCTACCTGCTGCCGAGCGGCAGTGTGCCAAGTGCCGCGGGCCAATCCAACGGATAGAGTATATGTACGTGTGAAGGAATGCCGGCAGGGGATGGATGCGGCCATTTCATACCTTTTCCGTGCGTCTGAGACGTGTTTGATCCTCCATTGTAGAGTAGAGGTTTGAGACTCAGGTGCTCCATAGAGACGGTACGTGTTATGGGAATGGCGATTTGCGCTCAACATGTGTCCACACATCACTCACTGGCCATGCAATGAGTAAATACGACGAAGAAGGGAAGGCGCCCACGCAATATAAAATGCAGGCAGCGATACAATGCTGTCTCACGCTTCTTTGTCCTCGTCTGCAGCGAGGTGTCTTCAAATCCACAGACCGCAAATATAAAATGTAGGCAGCCATCTGCACTCACGTGCGTGTACACACAGACAGAGGCACAAACTCCAGTCCATTCGTTGTCTGCAGGACGAGGCCCTCACTAGACACTGCAATCGCCTCACCGTCCACCACCATCCCCATCGGCCGCCCACACGTCGAGGAATGTGTCGAGCTGCCGATACAGCTCTTGGTAGCGGCGGGCGGTGGGTGTGTCAGAGCCGTCCTGCCCCTTCCCCTCCCTCCGCCACTGCTCGACGATGAAGATGCCCACCTCGGGCGCCTCCTCCTGAGGCTTGCCGTTGGGGACCTGGCCGATCTCCTTCTGCTCGTCTAGGTCAAACGGGACGAAGGCGAAGAGCCGATCTGGGGTGCTCTCGTCGAGGAGGGCTCGTGGGAGGGCGAGGTCGGTGGGGTACTCCTTCTCCAGGTAGGTGCGCACGTTGGCGGGCGAGTCGAGCAGAATGGTGTTGACCGAGTCGATGTGGCGGGCGGGGGAAGGGGTGCCGGGGGAACAGCTTTGCAATGACTTTGCCGTCGTCCCCCCGTGGCCACGTGATCTTTGCCAATGTGTCGCCGTGCAGATAGAGGTCGCTGACAGCGTGGTCCGACCCGACAAGTTGGTTGCGCTCGAGGGCCACCTTGCGGCCTCTGATGGTGAGGATGTGGACGCCGAGGATGCGCCGGCACATGTTCAACACATCATGGGAACGTTCCTCTCGTGCAGCTCGGTCGTGATCGAACTGTAGCCCTTCTCCGCAGCATTACCTGCAGTACACAGCACAGCACAGCACAGACAGACCGGTGGAATGCTGTGACGTATCTGTCCCTCCCCCTCCTCATTCATGCCCGCCCAAGAACTTCGCCACCACGACACACACGCGCTCGCTGTCCCACCCACTCGTCCAGGAATGTGTCGAGCTGCTGGTAGAGCTCGCGGTAGCGGCGCGCGGTGGGTGTGTCAGGCCCGTGCACCCCCGCCCCTCCCTCCGCCACTGCTCAACGACGAGGACGCCCACCTCGGGCGCCTCCCCCAGTGGCTTGCCTGCTCGCCTAGGTCGAAGGGGACGAAGGCAAACAGGCGGTCACTGTTGCTGTCACGGCTGAGGGCCTCTGGGATGGTGAGGTCAGTGGTGTACTCGCGCTCCAGGTACCGGCGCACGTTGGCGGGCGTGTCCAGTAGTATTGTGCTGGCGAGATCTATGTGGAGGGCGACGGAAGGGGAGCCGGGTGGCAGCTTGGACTTCACCTTGTTGTCCGCATCACGTGGTTTCGCGACGGCCGTGACAGCGTTGGTGGCGAGATACAGGTCACTGACGGCATGGTCAGACCCG
Source organism: Vitrella brassicaformis (assembly GCA_001179505.1). Classification (NCBI taxonomy): domain Eukaryota; family Vitrellaceae; genus Vitrella; species Vitrella brassicaformis. The sequence continues at coordinate 66,767 of CDMY01000759.1, read as the reverse complement.
GCCAGATGGTGGACTGTCAGGCCTGCCTTGCGGCCAGGGATCGTCAGCACGTGGATGGCGAGCAGCTGCCGACAGTTGTCGTCGATGAGGGCCACCTTTTCGAACCACTCCTCCCGATCGTCGGTCAGGAGCTGCTCTCGCGTCTTCGAGACACTGACAGCGGACAGCGAGGTGGTGATGGAATTCCAGCCGGGGGGAGCTGAGCGAGCAGTGAGTGGACATCACAGACAGACAGAGGAACCAGTCGCTGTTCTACACGTAGTGCTGTCTGTGTCCCCCTCTCACCGAGGAATTCCATGACCACTGCAACGCACTCTTGCTGTGGTCCGTCCTCCTCCTGCAGAATGGCATCGAACGCAGCATCGCCTAGTGGCCGGACGAAGGGGCTGGTGAGGCGCCTGGTGGCTGTCAGCAAGGTTGAGGCAGAAAGCTTCGAGCTTGGCCTCAGTCCTCTTGCTGGGCGGAAGGAGCTTGAACAGAACAGGTCTGCCGTCGTCCAGCACCCCGACCTTGCCAGTCGGGGAACGAGATCGAGTTGGGGCGGCAGATGATGTTGGTGGCCTCGAGTGACACGATGCGAATCTGGCCGACCTTGGACAGCGGGAGGCCGGTACTCACGCACGGCAGATGGTGCGGCTCGTACATGCTGCCACGCCGGAAGCTCCCTGTCCCTCCCTGTCTCCCCGTCTCCCTCCCCCCTTCCCTCCCTCTCCTACCAGTCTGATCAGGAACCGGGATTGCAATGGCCCCATGTTGATCCGCATCTCTGGGAGCGACCCGCCAGGCACCCACACGACCAGCCGCTTGAGCTCGGGACGCCACTCCCACTCCGTCTCAGCTTCCAGCAGCAGACCCGCCCCGTCCCCAATGAGCAGCGTCACGCTCCTCGGCCTGTTGAGCAGTCCTTTCATGCTGAGACGGATGTTTTTGCGGCCATCTGCTGTCTGTGTCCCACGTGTCTGCCATGTGTTGCTGGGCGCATCGATGGCTAATCTGAGGCACACACACAGCCATGCATTGCAACACACCCATTCATGCAGCCATTCACACAGATAGGGGGACAGAGAGAGAAACAGCCATCCATCCATCCACCAACTCACTTGAGGTCCTTGACGGTGTAGAAGCAGGTGGCGATGCTGCTGAAGTACTTGGCCGTCACTGTGAATATGTATGGCCGCTCCAGCGGATGCGTCCTGATATTCCACACGCTGGGCGTCACCGCACCCAAACCGCTGAGGCTGTTGGCCGGTCGAGCGACGTCGGCGCGCGCGATGGTCCTGGGGCTGCAGCTGATGCTGGTGGCCTCGGGCGCCGTGAATTGAATGCGGCCGATCTTGGAGAAGGGCAGGCCTGGGCTCAAACACGGCAGGTACGTGTCGGGGTCGGTGCTGAGAGTGTTGGTCTCCATCGTGAGGGTCTCCTCGTCGTCCGTCAGCTGCGGCCACTCGATGGTGGCGGGGTCCTTCGGCATGTCCTCCTCCTTGGGCGGGTGTATCTTCATGCCGGGGGCTGCTCGCGGTGGCAGCAGAGGAATTGGTGCACCCGTCTTGGCAAATATAGAATGTAGGCAGCGATCTGCACGGAGCCACAGGCAGAGCCCCAGACAGACAGAGACCCAGACAGACAGACAGACAGATGCAGGCCATGTATTCGGCATGTCTCATCGTATGTTCGTTACCCTGCAAACGTCATTGGCCTGAGGGGGGCTCCGCGACCGGTCCCGCGCCTGGTGCGGGCGGGAGGAGTGGCGGGGCTGGTGCTGGTGCTGGTGCTGGTGCTGGTGCTGCTGGAGCGGGGGGAAGGGCAGCAGCTGCGGTGGGACGTGGGGAGCCGGGTACATGTATGGGTGGTGCTGGAGTGGGGGGAAGGGGAACAGACCGCACTGGAAGGCCACGTGGGGTGCCTCTGCCGGGATGGGGGTGCACCGGCCGCGCGGGCCCATGACAATCATCGGCAGCGGGGGTGGGAGTGATGGGCGGTGTGCGGGTGGCGGGGCGAGTGCGGGTGGTGTGGGCGGCATGCCAGCCGTTGGTGCGGCGGCTGCGTCGTCCTCGTCCTCATAGGCGTCGTCAGCGACGTCGTCACGGTCTCCGAGTGGCTGGGCGGCAGCCACGGGTGAGGGAGGAGCCGCATGGGTCTGCAAAGTGGTGCCCTTGTTCCTGATGAGTTGGTCTCCTTGGACCGTTTCTGAAGAGTAGCAAGACAGCACAGGCAGGCAGGCACAACAGACAGATGAGACGGGCCGAAGAACCACCGCTTTGGTCCGTTGTGTGTGTGCCTTGTATGCGTACCAAGATGCCCAGTTTATACCACTCATCGGCCCGTAGGTAGACCAGGTGCTTGAGCTGGGGGTCCATCGTGTCCATGCGCCGCTTCAACTCCTACAGCCACAAGACACACACAGCAGGCATGAAGCGCATGCAAAGCCTCCCCGCCCTCTCTGTTTGCCTCCTCACTCCCCTGTGGGAAGTGGAAGTGTAGAACGGCAAACTTATTCATGTCAGTTATCTCGTCGTCCTGCATCCGCGGCCATTCGATGGTGGCGGGGTCCTTGGGCAGCTCCTTGGGCATCTCAGGCCGGTCGGGCCACGACATGTACGACATGGCAGCTGGCGGTGGGCAGGACAGGAACAACCATGTGGTGGGGTAGCGAGAGGGTGTCCTCGTGCGGAGAAAAAACACACAGAAGAAAAAACAGACAGATGCATTCCACACAAACACAGTGCAGGTTCCTCATTCCTCACTCAGCGGTCGAACAGAATGCGCTCAACTTTCCTCGGTTGTTTCCGCTCACCGGGTTTCTTTTGCTTTCTTGGAATGAAAACGAGTCGCCTGTAAAGCAGCAAAGGCAAAGCTAGTGCACTCTGAACACTTGATTCATTGAATACTTCATTCACCTGTTTAGGACTTCGTCGAGAAGAGGAGACGGCCACCAGGAAAAAAAAAGAAAAAGATTCCATCTGCAGCTGTACACACAACAATGACCAAGGACATACGTGAATTGACCTCTTGAGCTCAAAATTTCATCTGCACACAGGCATTACAACAGATGAGATCACTGCAGCGATGAAACGGACCATCGCTGCATCGTACCATCATCCATACATCGTACCGTCACCGCAGCCAAGCCAAGTACATGACACGTGTACTTCCTGAACGGCGGCGTCGGCGCACTCAGTTGACGCCAGACAGGGTCAGACAGCGCCACCGTTCAGCAAAAAGGAAGGGTGCCACGGCGGTAGAGGAAGGAAATGGCAGGCAAAAGCCGGACGAGTTGGGAGGGGCGGGAGGGGATGGGGCGGACCACATAAGCCAAAAAGCGAGTGAAAAGAAAAAGAAACGGGGGATCTGTGGCCGAAAGAAGGCTGAGAAGTCGAGTGTGGATGAAAATTGGGAAAAGTGGGTCGAATTTCGAATTTCCCGTCCCGTCTCCAATTCTCGCCGAGGGAGATCATTGCTTGCATCATCTGTTCGTGGAGAAAACAGCTGCTCTGCCGCGCCCCGTCTCCGATCTGCGAGCTCGAATGGCGTCTCAGCATTTTGGCGCGTTCGAGCCACCCGTGCCACCCATGTGTGTGTCGTCCTCGGCGGCGATAGCGGGCGATGTGCTGACGGACAGCCCACCCATCCACCAGACGTCGAGCAGGGCTGACGATTTCAGAAAGTGTGGTGGTGCGAGAGCCTTGGGAAGAAGAGCGGCCCGGGATGGGAAGGGAGGGCGGCGGAAGCACAGGAGAATGGAATTCTTGAATGTTTTATTCGCAGTCTTTTTTTGTTAGGGTTTGCGGGGTTAGGGTTTGTGCCTTTCTCGACGGATTCGAGCTCGCGTCCCCGCAGCGTAGAAGTGCCAGTGCCTTTGTGTGCTGTAGTATGAGAACGCAGCTGCCTTCAAGTGCTGCGCATCAGCCCTAAAGATCAGCTGCTGGAGAGGTCAGACACCAAGGAGCTGATGAAGAGGAAGAGGCTGTCCAGGATGGTGCTGCGCCCCTCGCGTTGACCCTCATCTGGCTCCTCGACTGCCAGTCCCTGCATGGCAGCAGCTGTGCTGATCTGATATGGGCATCAGCCTGCGGCGCTTCGGCCACTATCAGCGGTCGAACAGACACTCTCGGCAGTCGTCAGCAGCGCGCCGCGTCCTCTTTGGTCTCTTGCTCGTCCTTCTGTTCGCCTCATCTGTCTGTGTGCGGCCACATCAGCGAATGGAGACAGCCTTCCTGCCCTCCCTCATCCCCCCGGACCCACGCCGCGGCCTGTCCAAGACTGACACGAGTCGCAAGCGGGCCCCTGTGACCTTCCAGTCCGCCAGGAGCCGCAAGTTTGACGGTTTTCTCGGCTGGGTGTGGGATAATTTCTTCTCTGAGGAGAAGCAAGACACAGACGAGGACCAGGAGAGGAGGGGGGGTATGAGGAGGTCAGCCAGCGGTCAGGCCAGATTTGCCCGGGAGGATTTTTTGACCGCCGAGCAGCGAAAGATGGTCCTCATTCATTTCGAAAGGTGAGGGAGGGGTGAGGTGATAGCCAGTGAGTGTCCGACATGGCACGGCCTTTTGTGCTGCGTATTTGTGCGTGCGCAGGAAGATTCGGACTGGGAAGATCACCGAGGATGAGGCGCTTTCACTCATGCAGAAATACAACATCAGCACTGGTACGTCAAGAGCCGTACCCCATGTCCTTCACGCACACCGGCTTGCTTGGTTGCCTTTCCCCTTTCCCACAGAGGAGATCCCTCAGTTCCGTGATCGCCCATCCGCGGCGTCCGCGGCTGGCATCATGCCCGACCCCTCCCCCGCAGCGCCCATTCTTCCCTCCAGCGCCTTCCTGCCCGAGCTGCAGCTTGCGTCCCTCACTGCCGGCACACAGACCGCAGCGCTCTCCACTCAGCTGATGGGCGGCAATGTGACATCCCCTGTTGCCAGTGCGCCTCAGCCTCGAGGGCGGTATGACGAGGTTTTCGAGGTCTTCCCGGCCTATCGGCGCGAGTCGGCACAGGACCTGGCGGCCAGGCTGCTTGAGCCGACCCCCACGGTGCCGCGTTGGGCTGACGGTGGGGAAGACGATGAGAGCCCCATCCAGGTCGAGATGAGCGCCGTCTTCCGCCCCGAGGAAGACCAGTTTGTTTCCGTCTTTCGCCCCAAGGGGAAAGGGTCACCAAGCGGCTCTTCCTACGACAAGTTCGTCTCCCTGTCCGGCGACAAGTCGCAGGCGTCTGACACGTCCTATCCCACCGCACGAGTGGCCGAGCTGGCGTCGGACCTCGAGTCATCTGCTGGAGTGAGTCTCTCTGTGGAGAATGGCGGCGTGTTGGTACTGCAGGCGTCAGGCCTGACCAAGGCAGAGGAGAGGCGGCGGCGGGAGACGGTCAGGGAGGAGGTTGGAAGGGAGTGGCAGTTCCCCCCGGGGGCCAACTTCCAGAGCGAGGCTGAGAGGGTGTCCCTGTCCCAGTTCGGTGCCGTCTTGGGGGCCTTCCCGCCGCTGCCTCCGAAAGAAGTGCAGAAGCTCGCTTTGCGGATGGAAATCGGCAGGTGAGTTTTTTGTCAAGAAGCACATCAACCTTCCACTGATGCACGTGTCGCGCCGTCTTCCGTTTGCAGGTTTGTGCGTGGATTGGAGGTCCGTGCCCGCGAGACCAAGTGGGAGAAGCAGCGCAAGGCGACGGGCGGTCGGTTCAGGGCGTCGTTGTGGAAGGAGCTGCTGGAAGTACAGCCCGTCGACATCCTCCCTGAGCTCATTAGGGAGCTGGTGTCGCTAATGCCCTACTACAATGCCATGCTTGACTACTTCGGCATGGACAAAGAGGCCGGCTTCAAACACAACATCATGGACCAGTAAGCACGCACTCACGGAAAGCTGGACGGACCTCATGCGCGGGATGGGTGCATTGCGCTGCAGGCGCGTGCGTGACGTCTTGGACAAGCCCTTTAACGACGAGCTGCTGTCTTACATCGAGGAGCGGTCTCAGTCGCAGGGTGAGACGTCGATCTCTCAGCAGGAGGTCAAGAAGGCCCTGACCAACCTGTCGCTGGCCACCCGCGCTCTCATCCCCCCGCTGCTGAAGCTCTGCATCGATGCGGCGGGCACCGAGGAGAGGGTCTTCAACCTCGAGGAGCTCGACTCGTGGTTCTACCGATTCAGGGTGAGAGCTTCACTTGTTCCCGGCAAATCTATGCACTCACACATGACCCATTCTCGTCTCTGTGGTTTGTTGACACGGTAGAATGCCCACGGTGTGCGTGTGAGTCGGTATCTGTTGGCCCTTGAGGTGGAGGGAGGCTACGCGAGGAGCCAGCTCACACGGCACAACCTGCGGCTGGCTTACAGGCTCGCTGAGCCCTACTTCACCACCAGAATGGTCTACGTCTCCGACCTGATCGCGGTACGTGAGGATGCATGCCCTCGCCTTCCTGCATCCGTGTCGATGGATGCCTTCTCTCTGCGTGTGCGTGTGTCCCTTCAGGCTGCCATCCGTGGCGTGTCATCGGCCGTCGATGCGTACGAGTACCGCCGTGGGTTCAAGCTGGCGACTGTTATCACAACAAAGGTGAAGCAGGCCCTCCAGGTGTGCATGGCCAAGGAGCGGGCCATGCCCATCACCGTCCTGCTCATGAGGTCACTCGGACTGAGGAACGAGATCTTCAGAGACCTGAAAGCGGTAGGCAACAGCTCGGGGGCACACAGGATACCATCAGCCCTTCACCCACTGTATGTGTCCGTCGCAGGAGCTCGGTCGTGAACCCACCGCCGACGAGATCAAGCAGGAGACGGAGAGGCGGGTAGCCGAGATTGTCGAGACAACCGGCAAGACGCCTTACGTCAAATACGTGTCGACCGACGAATTCGCGCTGGCATCGGGGCCACAAGTGCTCATGCCGAGTACTGACGCCGCATCAGGTGAGCAAAGCCACCACCGGCCCCTCTTATGCGTCTTCACACACGAGTCCTTTGCTGATGCCTTTTTTCAGTCGAAAAGGAGGGAGGGCTGGTGGGACCTCAGCCGGTGTCGCTGGGTCTTCGAGAGTCCCGGCCGAGCCGCCAGATGGAGGAGCTGATGGGCGTCTACGATCAGATCCTCGACACGGTGACTAACGACCGGCGCTCCAAGAACGAACGCGGCTACCTGAGGAACAGGTCACTTTAGCCAGACTCTCGAAAAGAGGAAGGAAGACCCCCATTGTCTGTCCTGGTGTGACTGCATCCTACAGATTAAAGGTTCCCGATCTAGTTGGGGTTTTCCTGTCCCACCTATTGGGCACCGATGATCCACCAGACATCGCCAATGCCACCGACACCGCCCTGCTTGAAGGCGTCGACGAGGCAGCGCTGTTAGAGATCGAGAGCCGCTTCAAGATCGGCTTGACGAGGATGCGGGAGCTTGAGGACTGTGTCACCCGCATTGTGCAGCTGGAGGGGCAGATCGACGCGGCCGAGCAGGTGCGGGAGAGGCGGCTAGAGCAGCTGACCAAGATGGACTCGTACCTCAACCCACGGCCACTCGAGACTGACGACCCCATAACAGCTTCGACTGACTTCAGCAACAGCCCGCTGCTAATGGAGAAGCGACAGCAGCTCAGAGACCTGCTCTGCGTGAAGCTGGGTCGTCCCCAAGCCAAGAAGTCCACCAAGGCCAAGCGGTCCCGAGAGATCCGCATCCCCGCCAAGGCCAAGGCGACGGGTAAGCGCCAGAGGCTGTCACTCGACGAGCGGGTCGATGCCTCCGAGCCCATTCTGCCATCGGAGATGACCCGTGAGGCGCCCCTCTCCTTCCCCCAACCCGTCCCCTCACTCGACACGCTGTCGCTGGATGTGTCCGGCGAGGATCCTGATCCGATCGGTGTGTTCTGGGAGCCCGAGGTCAAGGCTTTTGAGGCCGTGGTGTTCATCGGCAGCACCCGCAAGTCGGCGAGGTTCTATGCGAGCCAGCATGGGATCCAGAACGCCCGGGAGCTGGCCAAGACGTGGCGGGAGGAGCAGCTTTCCAAGCTCTATGAGACCATCGACACAGGGGTGGGCGAGGCGGCCGATATGCTGGGCAGCGAGGAGGACGACATGGACCTGGATGACAACAGCTGGACGCCGGCAGCCCTCTCGCGATCCTCTGATGATGCCTTGCAAAGCCAGCCGTCCACTCGTCTGGCCGGCCCCAGTTCTTCACCCCCAGCACAGTCTCCGCGTCCATCTTCGGCTGACTGGCACACTGGCCGTGTCGTCGTATCGGTGCCCGCCGGAGAGGGGTACCGACACGTGACAGTGGAGGTGCCGCCCTCTATGCTCGACAGCTACACCACGCCGGGCATGTATGCGCACCTTGCGCCAGCAAGCGGTGGCTCAGTGGTCACGCTGCCGATTTCTAGCCCGCCGCCGGGTCTGCTTGCTCCAGTGAAGTCGAGTGGCGGTGAGAGGGAGGGAGCATCACGACGGCTGGACTTCCTCATCAAGGAGTACACGAGGTCGGATTCGGGGAGGCGAGTCAAGTGCAAAGAGCTGCAGTGGCTCGCTACGGCAGACCCTGACACACCGATTCAGGTACGTACGAATGGCATCGTCGTCCGTTATCGTCGCTTACTTCTCGTCTGGTCTGTACATGTCTGTGTGTGTCAGCTGACGCGTCCTGAGGGCGAGGGCATTGCCATCGGCGACTTCCTCACTTCGAGCGGCAAATACGCGGTCACGACCCTCTTGCTCTTCGCAACCGAGGCCAACATCGGCCCCCTGCGCGCCTTGCTGGAGAGCTCCCTCATCCATCAGAGTGGGTCTCATCGTGTGGTCATTTACTGCGCCGCCCGCAGCATTGACTCGCTGCCTTATCGCGGCCGTTACGCCCAGTGGGTGGAGCGGGGCACAGAAGTGGTGCCGTGCGTGTCGCGCGGCCCCGTCAGCCACTCCTTCGACGCACTGGAGGTGCGCAAGGGGTACATGCAGAACATCCTTGCGGCCGACGGCATCCCGCGTCCCCAGACCACCATGTGTCTGCTGGCGTGTCACCCCACGATGGAACAGAGTCTTCGGATGGTGTGCTCCAAGAAGGGCGTCTTCCCCAGCCGCATTCTCACCCTGCCTTCGCCGCCTGAGGCGCCCAGCGCGCCCGGAGCCATGAAGGAGGACGACGAGAGTGGAGGCGTGAGCGAAGCGATGTCCGTCAACGGGTGGCGTGTAAAGATCAATGGGGCCAAGACGACCGGGCAGCGTGAGAGGAAGAGGGCTGCTGTGTCTTCTTCGTGATGTTCAATAGGAAGAGGGGAGGGGATGGGAGTGGAGTGCAGTTGGGCCGGTGGCTGCGGTTATGTGTGTACAGTCAGATGGATGAGCAGTGGATTGATGTGAGATGGGGTGGGTGCTGTTATCGCTTCTTGACTGCATGGCAGAGAGTGAGCAAGAGAGGCATTTTGCGGCGTTTCCGAGTGAGAGAGCGCTGCTCATGTAGTCAACGTCTCTCAACGTCCGAGACAGACTGAGAGAGAGAGGAGAGGCATGGACAGGCATGCCCCATTCATCTGTTGCCTTGGCGAAGGTCCAATGAATGTCTTTTTGGCCGTCTTGAGTTTTTGGCGACGGGCGGATAGCGAGAGAAAGCAAGTGACAGAGATTTTTTGGGGTATGCTATGACTAAGTTCGTGTGTGTTTGGAGCGTGTCCTGGCGTCAGTTCTTGAGGTAGATCAGATGCATGACTCACTGGCATACAGTAGCTCTGCAGAAGCCTGCCTGCGAACAATGCGACCGAGCGCGTGAAATGTACAGCGAATCTTATGAATGCATCGAAATGTGTGCCAGATCTCTGCTTAGCACGCTGGTTGCCCTGCGAGGCGCGATGAGGGTGTGACACGGCAAGCGCAGTGAATGAAGCGGCGACAGACAGGCAGACAGGCAGGCAGGCAGGCGCCCCAGGACTCAATGCTAAATCGAGTGCTTTTATGAGACTCAGAGCAACAGGACGTATCATAGCCATCGACAGCATGAATGCCTGTATGTGTGCCTTGAGAGTTGAGTGTCACGGCACCACATGTACAGCACAACGAACAGAGATAAAGGACTCTAACTCCGCTGATCAAAGTCCGAGTGTGCTATCCACCCACCACCACCCATCCATTGCACTGCTTTTTGTGCGGCTTGGCGACAAAACGTGTGTGTTTACATCCCAGCCGCGCCAGCAGTCGTGGTGTCCAAGCAAGCCCTCGATGAGCATTATAATGGAGGAGAAGAACTGTTGCATTTGCCCGGGGCGGCTCGGGAGATGGACAACTACGGGCGGGTCGGGCCACGGTGGGGGCTCTGGGGGCAAAGAAGAAACTTCGAGTGGCGACGATGGCGTGCCTGACCTCAGGCAATGTCGAGCCTCAAGAGGCATTCGAGGCGGTCAAGGTGCAGCTCGCCGCCAAGCAGCAAGTCCACAAAGTTCGACAACTTCGGGAAATATTCGACGCCATCTCCGAGGGGCTGCGTCGCAGACTTGAAGAAGAGGGAGTCGACAAGGATGCCCCGCTGCCGCCGCTCACCGTCATGCACTTTGAGATGGCCTTCGGCAAGGCAGGCATTCATCTCGCGCAGCAACACCTGCAGCGGCTCCATCAGGCGTGTCGGGGGTAGGAGACAGAGCGTCCTAAAATGAGGGAGGTCTCTTGTTCAGCTGGTGGTGTCCTTGCTGTTTGCACTGACTGCAGGAAGCCCCAGGTGCTTTTGCATGAGCTCATGCGTCAATTTTTCACCGACAGGCGGAAGGAGGCTGTTGAGCGTCTGTTCCACTTCTTGGACGTCGACAGCAAGGGCAAGATCTCTCCCGCGGCCGTCCTGTTATCTCTCGACCCCACGAACCACCCCCTTGTCTTTGCGCAGAGACGACATCCAGACCAAGTCAGGTAAGACGCTCTGCATGGCCACATGAGCAGCTGCATGAGTGCATGTCTGTCTCGTGATCATGCAGGAAGGAGTTTGAGATGGCATTCTCGAAGCTCGGACAGTGGAAGAGCGACGAGCCGTATGAGCCGGGGGACGGCCCCAAGGCGCGGCCAGAGATCCATGACGTAGAGTGGGATGAATTCTGTTTCTTCTGGAGGGAGATAAGTGCCAGCTACCCCTTCCGTGACGACCAGGCTTTTGAGGACCTCATCACTGCCTGCTGGCACATACCGGTTCCCATGAATGAAGGGCAGGTACGCGAAGATGGCCAGGCAATCAGGAATTGATTCATGTTTCTGAATGGAATTTAGAGGCGGAAAGGCATCCTGGACAAGGCCGAGAAGAAACTCAGGATCAAGGTATGTATGTCGGCATGAGAGGCTGGCCTTGATAGTCCTGCTCTGCTGCTGTTTTGCAGCTCTTCCAGCGGAGCCACCATGCACACACAGAGTTTGAGATACTCCTCGGTGCGTTCAAGAAGGTATTTCAACCCATTCAGCGAGACAGAAATCGTGTCTCACTCTCACGGTGAGGTGAGGTGCCTGATGCCATTCATGCAGGCGGATTTGCTGCGCACTGGTGTTGCCGATTACCGAGTTGTCGAAGACGCCTTCCGCCTCCTCGGTGAGCGGAGAAACGGCCATTGGAATACGGCTTGAGAAGGTGAGTGGCGTGTTCTGTTTGTTCCAGGCGTCAACCTGAGCGATGAGGAGATGTACGTGTTCTTCGATGCGCATGCGCACCAGGAGGGAGAGGAGGTGCCTCGTGATCCATCGGCCCTGCAGAACACCCAACTTGTTGTGAGCACAGTGAGAGAGACATAGAGATATGGGGTCTCTTTCTTGTATATGCATGTAGGTTGGCAGTCCACCCAACGCCTCTATGCGGTGTCCGTTGGAGCTGTCCAATCGTGTGCTGGCCTATCGCAGATTTTGCGAGGGCTTTACCAGCCCAACCGCTGCCCACAACAAGGAAGTGGTCAAGACGAGTGTGCAAAAGCAGTACTTGGTGGGCTGGTGAAGATTCGCGTGTGAATGCGTATGTGCGATTGGGACATTCATGGGGCAAAATTGAGTACAATCCTAATCGTGTGGTCCTTTTTACTGGCTCTTCATCGGTCCCTTATCCATCGATGAGCAATAGAAATTACGGTGTCAGAAGCAGTCAGCGCTTCGCGGCCCTATTGGCTGTGTTCTTCCTCACCACCCTGCCTCCTCTCTCCCTCCCTCTTTCTCATACATCCATTCACACATTTCCCCGACTCACACCCATCCCTTTGTCGCCCTGTCACACTTTACTTATAAATAGATTCGCTCACGTCGTCGCAATCAACATCTGTGTCGGGGACGGTACGGACACGCAACCATAGATGCAACAAGCTTCGCCCCACGAGTATGGGCCGCTCATCCACTAGCCTCCCCTCCCACCAGGTCCTCTTCCTCGTTCTCCTCGTTGTCCTCTGCCGCTTCCTCTTTCCCTCTCTCTTCCTGAAAAATGAATGACACGTGAATCTACCACGTCGTCCTTGACGTACATCCATGTTCTGACGCTCTACCGACCTGTTCCTGCAGCCTGAGTTTGGCCATGACTTCAGCGAGGTCGAGGAATGACGTCTTGCCGGCCTCGGTGTCAACCCACTCTTCGTTGGTGCCTGTCTCCTCCACATTGTCCTCATTGGGGTGGTGCGCCTCGAACTGCTGCAAGTCCAGCGCCATGAACTGAGACCCTCGCCGACGACGGTCAGGCGGCATCTGATTGATCGGCCATCAAGTACACAGACGAAGGAGACATTGTATGATCCATTGAAAGACTTTTCTGTCTTCGAAGGTCACCTGCTCGAAGCCCAGTTTTCTGTAGAGGTTGAATGCCGGGACGTGGCACGACGATGTGGTGAGGGTGACGATGCGGTACCCCAGGGCCCAGGCGTGGTCGAGGCAGAGGATGACCATCCTCTTGCCCACACCTGAGCCGCGGTAGGCCTCGTACAGATACACCCGCGTGAGCTCTGCCTCGTTGGGGTCGCTGGGGTTGCCGCCATGCTTGATGCCGCTCGTCCCCACAATGCTGTCGGTCGCCACGTCGCGCACACATATCAGAGCACCACGAGCCTGCACACCCACAGACAGACAAGACAAGATAGACAGACACAAAGGGATGGGTAAGGCTTACACTTTTGTGGAAGTAGACGTCTGGCGTCCTGAAGTCCTTGTCGAGGTCATCGTCCTTGGGGATGCCAAACTCCTCGTACAGAATGGTTCGCCAGAGGGTCCCCATCTGATCCACCTCCTCAACAACGATGTGGTCAAAGTCCATCAGTTCCATGTTGACCCTGCCTCCCTTGGTCTCCATCGTGCCGATGTTCTCTATCGTCTTGGCGCTCGCAATGGCCTTGTAGGCCTCGGCGGGCTGAGCCAGCTTATTGATGGGCGTGGACCCACGGTGCTTGGTGGACGAAGGGGCTGTGGACGGCGTGGAGAGGAACGAGCCATGGTGTTCGGCTGGCTCTTTGCTGATTTCTGGAATCTGAGGAGCGTTTGCTGTCTGGGGCTCTGGAGTAGCCATCGGATGGGGAAGGCCAGAGGGGTGGGGGAAGGAACCTGCCAGCGGTAGAGGCGCTGAGACGCTTCTTTGTTGTTCCAGACACGTCGCTGCGACAAAACGCTGCGAGCCCCCACAGCCCCCACTGGCAGTCTCGCAGGATGACGGAGTTCGCTGCAGCAAGCTTCATCGTGCCCCACCACCGCTCGCTCCATTCGGCTGAGGTAAGTACCCCGACTCAGGTCGTGCCCTCCGCTACTGACTTCATTCCTCCCTTTGCTCACGCAGGAGCAGTTTGCCGAGTACGTGGAGTGCCGAAAGACGAGGGACAACTTGTCGAGGTCCTTCGCCCAGAAGAAGGGCACCGTTGGCACCGCACCGCTCAGTGATCTCGGTGATGCATGTTCCGTCGTCTCACACCCGGTGCGCAATCATTATGACATCGTGCATCAGTCTGCACACACGTGCCTGTTCATCCTTATCTCTGCACATGCAGGTCACTGGTCAGCCTGTGGGTGCTCACGAGCATCGGCGGGGGAGCGTTGGTTCGAGTGTGGGGCGTCGGGGCAGGCAGAAGCTGCCACCCCTTGACGCATACACGGGGACGGTGCCAAAGGAAGACCTTTTCAAGTCAGAAGCAGACTCACGGATCGATGTGCAGACACGGAGGAGTAAGCAATTTTGTTGGTCTGTTGTCCGTCGTGCAGGTTCGTCCAGATCCGTGCGGTAAGAGCTGTGGACGTGTAGGAGTCCATTGTGACATAGGCTGATTGGTATGCGCGATTAATTGCCTGTCTCCCATGATACATCCACCATCACAAGAATGAGGAGCAAGCAGTGCGATTTTTGCCCTTCGCGGTACAGCACGAGACACAGAGGATCAAACGGTCGATGAGTCTGTGTGTGGGTGGGTCTGTGTCTCAGTTGCTGTTCTTCATCGCCTTCGTGCTGGTGGTGTGGGGCCATGAGAACATATCACAGATATTCTCAGTCGAGCAGACGTAACCATCCCCAATACATACTTGCGCCCTGTTGCTTGGATTTAAATGGATGGATGGTTGGCTGCAGCATCGCGGGTGGTGTTCGCGAGTCGGAGTTCGACGAGGGAAAGACGCTTTTGAACATCCACACAGAAGACGAAGTAAGCAACCATACATGGAGACAACACTTGCCCACGTGTCTGTCTGTCTGTCTGTCTGTGTGTCTCTCACGTGTGTGTAGTTTTGGCAGTGGTTGAGGGTGGGAATGATCAACACGCTGTTCCGCCAGACAGATGCCTTTGGCAACGAGCTGCCTCAGTCACAGTGGGGGCGGTACGAGCGATACAACCAGATCGTCGGCGGCGTCAATCTCATTCTCAGAAGGAGCAAGGACAACCAGTGCATCAACCCAGACCTCGACGAGTGAGTAAATCAATGACACCAGCACAAGGACGGAGCGACGCAGGTTCTGCTGCTCACTGTCAGGATCTTCCGCTGTTCCAATTCGAAGACTTGTTGCCACGACCCCATGACGACCAGCAAGGCGTACTACTTCGACAACTCCACGGCCATCTCGTTTGGCCCAGTGGGCGAGTTGGGCCCATTCGGCGTTGGCGAGGAGGGAGAGGGGTTCAAAGTCAGCACGCACTCAAAGACATGGGCGGCTTCAGCTTACCTGCATTCGTTTTTTTCATGTTCGTATCCGTGTGCGTCTGGGCGCAGGCCAGGACCAACGGCGAGTACAGGTTCTTCATGCCGACATACATGCCGGTGTCGCTGCTCAGGCGGCGCATCGACTATCTGGTGCAGGCCAGGTGGGTCGACCTCTCAACCAAAAGCGTAGACGTTGCTGTCTTCATGTACAACGGTAAACAAGAAAGAAGAAAGGGACAAATCGCAGCAGTCACGATTGTGTCAATCGCGCAGGTGAGCTGGGTCTCTTTGCGAAGCTGAGTGTCACCTTCGATTTCTTCCGCGGCGGCAGCGTGAAGCCAACTCTCAAGCTCGACACGGTGCAGGTAACTGCCAAGAGCACTGGCGCCACAGTCCGTCTTGTTCCCTTCATATGTGGACTTGTGTGCGTCAGTCTGACCCTTATCGTGGCCGCGAGTGGGCCTATTTCCTGGATGCGCTGTTCGCGGCGTGTTTCCTGTTCTTCGCCTACTCGAAGGGGATGGAGCTGTCGAGTAACATGTGGAGCTACGGCTACTGGACCGGCTTCAAGCTATACGCCGGAGACTTCTGGTGCGCAGGACACCAGGACCTCACTGGCAGACACATGTGCACACTGGGTGTGTGTCCATTGCAGGAATTTTTTGGATTGGCTGGTGGTTGGCATCAGTGCGTATGCGATATACGACTGGGCAGTGGTGGTGATGATAGACCACGGTGCCATCAAGCACCTCATCGACTTCACAAAGCTGGCCGAGAGTGAGCCCAACTCCCCAAAGATGTACGACAAGCTCGAAGTGTCGATGGACGCACTAGAGGTAACATAGGCGGACACCTGGGTGTTGCTGGCCTGCATTACTGATACGGATGCCTGCAGGACCTGATACTCCATGTGACTGAGCACCGCACGCTGGTCTCCGTTGCTGCCGTCTTGATGGGAATGCGGTCAGTCTTTCTCACATACTCATGGAGACGGGTGCGGCTCTTTGTCTCGATACTTTTCTCTCTTCATTTGTCAGGTTCTTTAACGCCTTTCGGAAGCAGCCGATGTTGTCGGTGGTGACGCGTACTCTGGCTGCATCCATCAGGGACGCCTTTCACCCGGCCATCGTCTTTTTCTGCATCTTCTTCGCGTACGTGACTACGCTGTCTCTACGCGCTCAACCGAGCCTTCTCGTGCTGTTTGTGCAGATTTTGCTTTTCTGGCATGGTGCTCTTCGGCTACAAGATCTCCTACTTCCGCGACATCAACGCCAGTCTCTCGTCCTGCCTGCTGGTGAGACCAGCACTTAGGAGACGGACATGGTGCCATAGATGGTGTCTCTGCCTGTCTGCCTCGTGTGTGCATGTTGTCAGTTGGTGATGGGTTGGTTCCACTGGAGCTGGCTGGGCGATGAGGGGACCAAGACCAACACCATGATATTCATGTGGCTGTTCGGGACCTTGGTGGCACTCATCATGCTCAACCTATTGCTCGGTGAGTGATTGAGTGAGCGATACAGACAGCACCCACTCGCCCGGCCATCCAGCGAGACATGAAGAACGCACCCCTCTGTGGCTGCAGCCATTGTTATCGAGGCATATCTGCGCATCCGCGCTGGCGTGGCGAACGAAGACACTGTGTGGATGTCCGGAAAGCGATTCATCAGGTGTGCACGCGCACGCACAAGACACACGGAGAAGGGCAGATACATGTGTGTGCTTGTATGCATCTGTCAGAAATGTGTGGCGACACCACCTGCCGCACTACAGGATTGAGCAGATGCTCTTCACCCATGACGACAACCTTCCGGATGAAGTCAATTTCTACCACATTGCAGAGGTATGTATGCATTGACGAGAACACACATATAGCCGCACGCCCCTGCCCGGATCATCCCTCCTTGCTGCAGAAGAAAGGCCCGGAGCCGTTGGTGAGTCCCCACGCGAGCAGCGTCAGTCCAGGCCACAGCAAGCATGCCAAGGGCACGGCTGATCGTGCCAAGGATTACGAGGCCGCCAGGCGTATGTCATACTGGCAGCAGAAGAACCTCATGGCCGGGCAGCAGGACCAACAACCAGAGGGCGAGAAAAGTGAGCTGAGGCTGGCTGTGGCTGTACCAGCTGAGCAGGCTCTGGAGATACTCGATGGCTGCGTCAAGGTGAGAATAGAAAAAAGACACACAGTCTTTGCCGAGAAATCGATGTGGGTCTTTTGTGCTCTTGCTGATTAGTGGACGCATCACGTCGACAGCCAGACGACCCTCACCATAGCAGAGGCGCTTGTGATGATCGGCCACAACTACCAGCTGGTGCTCAGCCTTCAGGACTCCATCAACGCCCTCGTCAGACGCCTCGAGGCGCTCCGGGGATCGCTCAACCTACCCATCGCTCCCTCGTCATCGACGCCGCCCCATTCCATCCAGGCCACCCTCGTGCCATATCACATGATCACGCTACCGCTGCCGCCTCCGCCCACCGACGCGAGCCCGTCGTTCATGACGATTGCTGAGGCGACGGACATCGTTGTGACTCTCATCGACACATTCCCACCCGAGACGGCACGGCAGCTCCGACAAATGCACGACAATGGTAGGCGGACGGGCAAAGGACACGGGAACATACGCACAGTGGACACGGGAACCTGTTGGTGATGTCTCGACAGGTGCTCTTGACGGGCTGGTTCGTAAGCTGCTTCCACCGACGGCAAATCGGCAGCCATCTTACGTGCAGGGTGCCCTCTCAGTGCATGTGGCGCTATACACAAGCCGATACAGCCCCGGCCGGACAGCCCTCACTGGCATGCTGCCCGTCCCCTCTGAGTGGACACAGGCCGAAAATGCCGCCCCGCCGAGGCTGCTGCTCACTGGCGAGATCGATGAGGCGGAGAATGACGAGGACATGAGCCCCACGGCGATTAGGTCGCTGGGCGAGCTGGGCGGCTTTAAGAGCGTCAGTCGCAAGAGATGAGACGTGTTGGTTTGTGGGGCTTTCATCTGTGAAGTGAGGCATTGTGCTGGTGTTTTGTGAGCGTCCAAGGCCGTATTCACACACTCCATGATGGATGTAGGCCATGTGTTCATGTCTCATTGACTGATCCATCCACGTATTCGTGCATCGTTCCACGTTCATGCATTTATAAACCGTGGGTACGTGTACAACAGTGTTGTCCATCGATCAAGCGCTTGCCCTTCGGCTCTACTGTTCAAACACCGTCGTGTTGAGCGACTGGTCGAAGCACAGCCAGGCGGGCGGGGGGAAGTAGGCACACAGCTGCTCGGCCACACCCGTCTCCACCTCAACAAACAACAAATCCAAAAAGCCCCTGCACGAACATAAGAAAGCCCACTGGCATTGGTGTGTGCTTCTTATGTCCCTCCTTCCCTCACCGAGGAATCCCCGTCCCCGCATTCAGCTGCGACTTGTCAGCTGCAACACAGTACACCACACAAGTGGAGAATATGCTCATTCATTAGGCGACAGTGGAGAATATGCTCATTCACCTAGTATGCCTGTGAAGTTGCCTGCCAGCCATTGGACAAAGATGGCGTCGAGCCCCAACGTGCGTTCGAAGATGATCTGGGCGTCGGGAAATGCCGTCTCCATGACACCCGCTCGACCTTAGAAACAGGGACGCAGATCAGAGAGCCATCCATCCATCCATCCCGCTTTGTCTGCTATCTCTCACCCAGCACCGACGTGGCCATTCGGAGGTCGCCCTTTGCCTCCAGCAAGTCATTGAAGTCTCGCCATGCTGGGGCAGACATCAGAATATCATGACGAAATCGGAAATACGAGACATGACTCTCCGGCCCCTGTTCGGCTTACGTGAGAGCGCCGAGACCGAGACGATGTAGCGCCATGTAGCCGCGTTGCAGCTGGTGTCGAACGCCTGAATGTACAACAGCACATGAAAGACAAGAGGGGTCTTCCGGGGCTGGAGTTTACCATGGTTCGTGATATGGTCTCTTCGTTGACGGTCATGGGAGATCCACGAGCAAACCAGGGCAGAGTAAAGTCACTCTCGTCGTCATACAACGACTGCACCAATAGAAGGGCCAATGACATACCGGGCTCTTGATTCGCGGATAGACATCAATGTCTCTGCACCAATCGCACTCACCTTGAGTGTCCCCGTGCTGCCTCCCGAGAAGGCGATGATCTCAATTTCCATCTCATGTGGGTCCCCGAGATAGTGCTCGCTCATGAGCTCAACCAGAGCACGGCCCACCAGGGCAGCCGCCTGCGCCTCCAGCGGCGGGGTGATGCCCGGCGGGGGAGCCACATCGCACATGCGGAGCTTCCTCCTCTCCACAGCCCGGGCTATCTTGCTGCCCGGGATCAGACTCCTGCACAAACAACAAGCACCCATACCTTCATTAAGCGCATCGCCGTATAGTTCTTGTCTTGCACACGCACGGGTAGGGGAATGCCGATGGATCTGGCACACAATCAAGAGGGAACTCATAGTGCGGGGCGTTGCCGTCCTCTCTCCAGTAGTCCATCAGGCTCTTGGTGGCGTGCTGCTTGAGCTCCGCCAACGCGGCGTTGAATGCGGCCCGCACCGTCTGATCCCACATGCATACGTGCGTCCCGTTGCTCTGTGTGTAGGGAATGCTGGCGTTGACCGACAGCAAGGCAAGGAAGAAGACGGGCAGGGTGAAGTTGACTGGGCTGCGGAATCGCCGTCTGTCGGCGCGTGACTGTCGTCGGCTGTGATGGAGGAGGGCAGCTGAGGGGGAAGGCTGGGAAGCGGCGTGCACACATGGGGCTTCATCGCTTCTCTTGGATGGTACACGGGAGGCTCTTCTGCAGCCATCGGACGGGCCAAAATGCTGAGACGCCATTCGAGCTCGCCCCCCCGCCCGCCCCCCCGTCCTCTCCTTTGAGCTCGCATCACCAATTACGTTGCGTCACCAGAAGAGCTTCCTCCCGTCGGAGAGGGAGTTACGGCAGCAGCAGACTAGTGACTGCAGAATGCACAATTCATCAGGTAATGAAGATGATGATGCGCATCCCCATGCCCTTCCCCATGCCTTTCCTTTCTCTCTTTCCCTGCAGCCCATTGAGATCTTCGTCTCCTTGGCCTCGCATTGACAGCCTCCTATCATCTCCTCACGTAGCTTAGGTGCGCATGCAAGGCTCAGACAGACAGACACAAGACAAGATGGGCAACATGAGCACTCCCTTGTCTGCATGCATCATCTTGCCTTGCTGTGTGCTGCCCTTGCGCGATCGACTCCAGCAGATGACACATCAGGACAACCAACAGCAGGTACTTACAGTACACAAGCAGCCACCGACACAGGCAGGTACATGTACCAGCCCAGATGGTCTCTCCCTTAATGTTATGCACAGGCGCCTGTCGGCAGTGCAGCCGTGTCTGCACCCGCTGCTGGCGGCCCCTCGACGACTTCTCGCGTCGTCAACCTGCCTGTAAGTGAGCGAGGACGTCTGTCTGTACACAAACACATGAGCCACCGATCTGTCTGTCCACTGACTGCGCTCACTGCGTCTATCCGTGTCGGCCTGTGCCTCAGGTGAGTGCCGCGACGCCCGGCCCGGCACACAACTACCTGACGCCCAACACACCCAGCCACTTCTACCCACAGCCCCCTCCCATCTTACCCCCCCACCCGTCTTTGTTTGCCCCCCGGCCATCTCCGCCCGCTGCCCCGCCCCACCTCATTGCACTCCCTCACCCTGCTGCCATGCGGTTTGGCAGTGCATCGGCCAGCCCGCCCTTAGTGCTGTCGTCGCCACACCGCCCCGCACCAGCCCCAGCACATGTGAACCAGCCGCCACCGCCACTGCAGCAGTATCACATGCACCACGCCAACACGGCCAACACGGCTGGGCGGACAGGGGGAGTGATGTGGCCGTGGGCGGCGGATGGCAGCAGTGCTGCACAAGGGGAGGGCGGCAGCCACAGCTCCGCCTCTCGACAGCGCAGCAATCCGCCGCCCATGTACATCCCCATCGAGAGAACCTTGCGGGCGGAGCGCAAGCGCTACTACGACGTCCTGCTACCTCCGGGTGCCAATGTGAAGACTTACCAGCTGGCGGAAGGCATCATCAACCGCACCATGACCCCCACCCGAGCCCAGCAGCTCATTGCCGAGGGAGCTGACCCGTCCGTCACGGTGCGCGTCTATCGTCGTCAAGACGGCGATTCGGGGATGCAGCAACACCTCCTCATCGAGCTGGCCCTCGACACCCCAGCCATTGACAAGACATCGTGGGATCCGGAAGCTATCCTGGGTGTCTTCTGGCCGGACGAGGCCGTGGGTGTGGCGGTGGTGAGCGCGATGCTCGAGGGCGGCGCCGACGTCAACGCTGTGCTACCCCTTGCTGTGGCACGGGTCAACGAGGCGCTGGTGGATATGGCCATCAAGCACAACGCAGACCTGCGTGTCCTCAAGGCAGGCCCAGGCCGCCGCTGGCCTTACGCACTCGATTGCCTGCTGAGGAACCGCTCCTGCGCGCCCATCTTCCTCAAGCTGGTGAAGCTCAGCCCGACACTGGTGACGGACGACACTCGAGTGGCCGCTATCAAGAGCTCCTGGTCGCCACGCGGGAGTGTGGATGAGGCCTTCTGCGATATGCTCTTCGACAAGCCCCACCCACTGCCGCCCACTGCCTTTCCATCTCTCGTCCACGCGGCCCCTCAACATGAGTCCCTCGCGGCCTTCCGGTGGCTGTGTCGAAAGAACCGGGCTGCCACCATGGCATTCATCAATACACCTGATGCATCATTCGGCTACAACCATGCACTTACCCCCCTGGGCAAATTTGCCAACAGCTCAGGGTCTCTGCGAGACGAGGCTGAGGCTTCACGGCTCATTCGCGAGATGCTGACGCTCGGTGCATCCTATCGGATCAGGGCTCGTCCGTATATACATACGGCAGCCCGTGACCGGCTGTGCCGTGACGCACACCGTGAGCATCTGGCGGACCTGTGGGGCCACGCTGAGGCGGCCATCAACGGGGCGCTCGACGCTATGGAGCAGCTGGCAGAGACGCTGATCGCGGCCAACGAGGACATGCAGCCCTTCGCCCAACGCATTGCCGCCTTCCTTGCCCCCATTTCCAAGGACGCCATCGAGGACCAGACACAGCTGGGCCGGCGTGTCAATGCTGGCATCGGCCGATTCATCCGCGCAGCTGCCCCTCTCTTCGCGGTCGGCGGCATCAACGCACTGCGGAGCGATGCCGCGTCGTCGCTCAAGTGCTTGGTGATGGGGCGAGTGGAAGGGCGGAAGCTGAGCGTGAAGGATCTAGTGGTGCAGGCGATAGCGGACGAGGAGCAGCGCGTAGCGGGCCCGCCGAATTCGGCGCCGTTCAAGTGGGATGACGTCGGCTACGTGATGGTGTGTGGCGGCCGTCAGGTGTTCGAGCCGATGCATCTCGAGGCGCTGGAAGACCGACTGCCGGGTGAGTCACTGGGGCTCCCGAATATCGACTATCTGCCCCCGCAATTTCCCATCCGGGCTGCCCAGCGGGAGAGTGGCGCAGCTCTATGACGAGGAGCAACGGGCCGCCAGGGGGTGGTGAATGCAATGGTGCAGACATGTCTGAGTTATGCGGACCCAACCTAGCTGCATGGACCGCTCGTTGCATCGTACGTGACGATTGAATGACGAGCCGATGCGAACGGTGACATGAGTGAATGTGCGTACAGACAGCGACACAAGAGGGATGGATCATATTACATCGGAGGAGACAGACACACTTACATCAAACTCCGCAGCAAGTAATATGCACCGACGGGCATTGACCGTACCGACCAGCCAGCGTCTCTCATGTACACGGTTCAACCATCGATATGCACACAAACTGACTGGACAAATGTCCCCACTCCCCACCCATCCCCCTCATTCAGTTGTTGGCCAACCCAGTGATGAGCTGCACAACAGGCGCCACCTCTCCACCATCCATAAGGGCCTCCAGCTCTACACACGGGGGTCTGCGACGTCCCCCATCCTCCCACTCCCCTCCACCATCCAGAAATTCATCCAACTCGTGAGGTGCCAACCTCAGTATCCGCAGAGACTCCGCCACACTCTCGTCATGCTCCCCCCTCCGCGCCACGATGGCCCCCCCGCCGTCCCCCGACGCCGCATCGCGCCCTCTGTCCTCTGACAACCGAGTGACGATCTCACGCAGGCAGCGACGATAGTCGAAGTGTGGCTCGGTCGATGAGGATGAGGCTGCACCGGCCTCACGGGCAGAGAGGGGTGGGGCAGGGGCGGGGGCTGCCGGGGGATCGTCGGGTTCGATGTCGCTCTGGACACCTGACACGCGTGGGCGGGAGTGGGCCCTCCGCCGGTGGTAGCTGTGTTTGTTCGGCTTTGGCGCGTCCTTGGCGGCCGATGGGGGTGAGGGGGCCTTCTTGCGACGCGCGAAGCCTGCGGGCTGGGAAGGAGAGCGGGACAGCGAGTCGAGCTTGGCTTGAAGAGCTTCAACCTGCGATTCCCTGATCAACAGACGCGAGACGAAAGATGAAAGGGCGGATTTGGAATCATCGCTTGTGTGCGGCTAGGCTGCTCACCGGCGATCGAGTTCGTGTTTGCACCTTTGCAGCTTGTCCCTCAGCCGCTGTATCTCCTCCTGACGGGTGCAGACCTCGGCCTCCAGCTGCCCCGCCTTCCTCTTGACGTCTGCCAGGTAGCCATCCTTCCTGCCCACCTCACCACGGACCGCACGGAGCTTCTCGTCGAGCTCGCGAACTGATCACACGCACCACATACACACACAAGGGCAAGCAAGAATGACGACAGACAGACAGACAGACATGGATGGCATGTATCGCGTATGTACCTACCTTTGTGTGTCGCCGTTTCCAGCTCCTTCATCAGTGTGTCGCGCTCCCCCTTGACGGCCTCGAGCATGCTATCCCGCCTCTGCAGCTCCCTGTGTGCCCGCACCAGCTTGTTGCGCTCACTGCCGCCGAACAGTCCCTCCATGTCCTCCTGCTCACGGTCCACCAGCCCGTCCAGTTCGTCATCGAAGTGATCTCCCCCCTTGGGCGACCGCCTCGCCGGCCTCGCTCTCGGCTGCTGCTGCTGTGGGGGTGAGGGAGGGGCTGCCTGGATGGCGGCGAGCTTCTCCTTGAGTCCGTCGATCATCTGCCGCTTGCGTTGGATGTCGAACCGGGCACTCCTGAGCTGATCCTGGAGCTCCATGACCTTCTGACGCAATGCAGCGATCTCGCCGTCATCTGACGCGCTCTTCTGCTTGGCCGCGTCTGCCCGCGACTTCCACGTGTCGACCTCACCCCTCAGCCTCTTGATCTCTTTCCTGTGGCCAGCCAGCCTCTCTTGGGTATCGTTCTCCGCCCAGCTGTCCGTCTGGCACCAATCCGACACCTTTCTGACGGCCGGGAGGGCGGGAGGAGCCGCTGTCGTGGGTGGGGGCGGTGGAGGTGGTCGCGTCATCAAGTCCTCCATGCGTTGTCGCCACACGTCCAGCTGCTGCCCGAGCACCCGCTCCCTGTGCAGAGCCATCCCCAGTTCACGACGCAAATGCACCACCTCATGCACGGCATGCGCCAGCTCAATCGACTGCTGGGGGTCCTGCCGAGGTGCTGCCTGGGCAGGTGGGAGAGGCATCGCAGCAGCAGCAGCAGCGGGCGAAGAGGGCGGCTCGGCCGAGGCCGACCGATTCCTCCTGGCTGCATGGCTGGCGGGTTTGTCCCGCTGAGCCGACTGAGGTCGCTTCTTGGGTGCGACAGCCTTGGTTTGCTTCTGCTGCTGCTTTGGTCGGTTTGCGGCCGGTGCGCGCTGGAGGGGTGGCGGGGGCGAGTGTCGTCTGCGGAAGTGCTGTGTGAGCCGCTGGTTCTGGTTGGTGAGATGGCGAAGGGACCGCTGCAGTGCATCCACACGGGCCAGTAGGTGGGCATTCTCATTCTGCATTCATGCCAGACAGAAGGGGACACGATCACACAAGGGCCAGCCAGGTGGTGCTGGGTTTGTATCCATGTACCTGCAGGTGAATGAGCTGCCGGTGCTGCACAGCGTCGGTGGACACATCGCTCCTAGGCTGGCCCATCGCTGCCAAAGCTCGTTGAAGGGCGCAAATCTGACAACACGCAAAGCGGACAGGGCACCCATGATCGATCACAGGGAGCACACACGCTGCCTTGTTGCGTGTCTGACCTCTTCTCTGGCCGAGGCGTCCCCCTCCCTGCCAGCCAGTGTCCTCTGCACCAGGCCTTTCTCGCGAGCACTGGTGGCCGTGGAAGCCACCAGCCTCTGCAGCAGCAACACCTCGGCCTGCAGCCGACCCGCCTTCTGCTGCTCAGCTCGCAAAGACGCCTCCAGTGCCTCCATACCATCGCCCCCCTCTCTCACTACTTCTCTCTCGCGACCGGGGCTGCGCTCGCGCACCTCTTCGCCGTCTCTTGCTGTTGTTTTGTTGCTGTCGTATTGGCGAGACGAAGAGGGAGGGGCACCTCGTGTGTGGGGCGACAGTGACCGCGTTGGCCGGTCTGACGGCGGGGGGCATGCGGGCGACGGCAATGGTGCTCGGATGGGGGGAGGGGGCGCAGGGGAGGGGAGGGCGTCCGTCTGTGTTGTCTGCGGCTGGTGGGGTGGCCGGCTTGGGAGGGCGCTGGTGCTGACCGATGCGTCTTGAGTAGATGGCTGTGTCTGCAGGGCCACCTCCGACACATCTGTCGGCCGTGCTGAAGCTGGCGATGGCTGGTCGGTCTGGGCGTGGCTCGAGATGGCCTCTGGGGGCCGGCCAGTTGACACAGCTCTCTCGATGAGCATTGGCGGGGGGCTTGGCGCATCTGTCATCACAGTGCGGTCCGCAGCAGCCACAGGTAGTGGCACAGTAGCCACACTCCTGTCGACAAGCAGTGCAGGGGGAGGAGCCGCATGGGTCTGTGTTGCCCGGGATAGCGACACAGGCGGGTGCGGCGTCTGTGTGAACGATGTGGCGAGATTGGTGGGGCTGGCGGGTGGTGGGAGTGCCGGTGATGGTGCCTGGATGGGCTGCTGGACTGAGTGCTGCAGGGCCTGCTCGAGGGTCGACTCGCGCCGCTTCGACCCATGCAGAGCAGCCGTCGTCTGGTGGACAAGTCGAGTTGACAGACAGGAAATGTGCGCAGGAGTGTGTGGGTCCGTGGGGCATTGCGGGTGTATACCTCTTCCAGTTGTTGTTTGGTGGCCTTGAAGCTTCCGTGCAGCTGTTTCTGTGTGTCAAGTAGCTCCCGCAGCCGAGCCATCAGCTCCCTCTCCCGGGACTGCCACGCCTCACGGTGACTCGCAAGCAGCGCCTCGTGGTCCTGCATACACACAAGACATAAACCACACACATGTTCCGCTACCACTCTCTCCCCTTTGCAGGTGTCTGCGTACCTCTCTCCTCATCAGGTCAGGCTCGTCCCTCCCCTCCACTCGCCGTCTGGCCAGCACCCCCCTGCTGCCGTCATCCAACACACCCACCGGCTGTGAAGAGGTCCGCCTGATTGGCGATGTGCCTCGCATCACCATGAGGGGCCTCTCTTGCGGAGCGGGTGGGGGCGGGGGAGGGGGAGGGATGGGATGGCTCTTGAGGGTCTGACGGTGGTGCTCGATCTCCATCTGAATGGTCCGCGTGAGGGCGAGGGCATGCTGCAACAGGGTGGTGGGTGGATGGACTGCAGCGGCGGCGGTAGTGGTGCTGGTGACCAGGGTGTCCACTTGGTGCTGCAGCAGCTGGGTCTCCAGCCGGCCAAGGGCGCTCGCAATGCCCTCCATTGCCGCGAACAGCATGTCCATCGTCACCTCCCGGCCGCCCTCTCGCAGGCCTCGCCCAAGCAAGTGAAGGATCAGCTGCCTCTGCCCCTGCAGAGCGCCCTCCATCTCCTCCAGACGCCTCCTCTCCCCCTGACCGACGACCGTCGTCGACCTGCTCCGGGCCATCGGCGTGCGCGCCCTCCTGCCCCCTGTGACGGATGCGCTTCGCCCCTTCCTCTGCAACCTGGGAGCGGCCTTGGCTGTGTCGTCATCCTCCGCTTGTGACGTGAGGGGCGTGGCTATGGGTGTGCTCGAGTGAGAGGTGTGGCTGACCGCTGTCACGACAGTGCTGCCCATCTCCACCATGGCCAGCCGCTGGATGGACTCCATCAGAGCGTCGAACAGCAGAGGGCTGGTGCTGGTGCTGCCGTCTTCCTGCCCGCCTCCTCTCTGGCCGAGAAACGACCGGCACGCCACCAGAGCCCTCTGCTGACGGTCGATCATCGTCTGAGAGCTCTTGAGAGCACTGTCCCGTTCGGCGATGGTGGCCTGCAGCTGGGCGATCTGGTCGGCCACCGACTGCCGTGCGAGTGTGTGGTGTTGGGTGCGGTCGGCCTCCTGCTGTGTGGTGAGCTGCTGAATGCGGAGCGAGTGGGCGGCGCGGAGGGACTGCAGCTCCTCCTGGTGCAACTGACACGTCCGCTCAGTCCTGAGAAGACATACTGCGTGTGTGAGAGCGCTCCTGGGTGTGTGGCTGACCATTGTTGAGTCTCGGTGAGCTGTTGCTTGGTCCGCTCTAGCTCTGTCTGGGCCTGGGCGGCTCTCTCGGCCTTGTCGCGGTAAATCCGCAGCTCATTGCTGCACACAGACAGATAAAGACGCGCGTGTGCCGTTGCAATCGTTGACTGACCCCATGACGTCAGTCTTGGCCTTCTCTCTCTCCAGCTGCATGTCCCTCTCAGCCAGCATTCCCCGCAGCTTCTCGTTCATCAACTCCACCTCCCACACCCGGCCCTTCAACACACCAGCCTCCATCCCCGCCTCCGCCCGCCTCTCCAACACACCACCGCCGCTCTTGGGTGGCGTCACGGGACACGATCGAGCGGTCGAGTCCCCTCCCTCCGTCTCTGTGTGTGGGGAGGGGAGTGCGGGGACCGACAGACGACGCAGCGAATGGGACGGCCGAGTAGGGAGGGGGTGTGGTTGTTGGGGGTGTGTGGCTGGGGTGGCGGCTTGCAGTGTGGCGATCTGGTAGGTCTTGGCGTCGAGATGGGCCGACAGGAGGCTGTTGCGCTCCGTCAACTCCTGATGGATGAATGCATCGATCAACACACGTGCGTCGGCAGGCTCTCAGGTATGTGCGTGTGTACCTTAAGTGCCAGCTCTGCAGTGATGCGCCCCTCCTCGCTTTGTCTGAGCAGATCGGCGGCCTCTGCGGGCAGCAGTGCCTCTGTCCTGGACAGCAGTGTCGACACGGCCGTGGCGATGACCTCCTTACGCCACTCGTCGTGCTGCGCCCTCACCGACTCCTCCGCCACACCACGCGCCGTCATCTGAACAACCACACCCAAGTCAAAGGCACAACCACCAGGCATCCCGCGGGGTTTCCTTCTTACCTCAGTTTCTTTCTTGTCGAGTTCGGCTCTGGTCAGCTGGTGTTTAAGCCCCTCTACCTCCCCGCGCAGCGTGTCGTTCTCCATGCCCAGGCACTGTGCCTCGAACGTGGCCTCGGTGAGCTTGCGGTTGGCGGTGAGGAGGTCCTTTTCCAGGTCGGCGATGCGCCGCTCGCCCATGTCGCACCGACGGGTCAGGAAAGACGACTGGATGGGCGACTCCACCGTCAACCGATGCCTGATAGACACGAGGGACAGTGATCTGTTTCGCCAGTTCCTCGTTTGTTGTGACCTACTCGAGTTGTTGGTTCTGCTGTTTGAGGAGCGTCTGCGCGCGTATGGCCTCCGCCTCCCTCTCCCTGGCGACCCGGAGCTCCTCCTCATAGAGATGTGCCACCACATGTTTGACCACCCCCCGCTTCTCGCACTCGGCCAGACGCCGGCCGCACTCCACCAGCAACTCGCCCCACCGATCCACAATGCCCTGCTGCAGCTGACCGGCATCGAGCTGCTTGCTGATGGAGACCAGCTCCTCTGTGAGGGGGACGAGTGCTGTGTGTGGGGACGGTAGGAGAGAGGGCGGTGGGTTGTGCAGGGCTGAGAGGATGGACTGGTGGCTGGCGCGCTCCTCCTGGAGGGACTGCAGGTGCGTGCTGTGCAGAGAATCGAGGTCCGACTTCCAGGCCTGCATCCAGACAGGGCAGGCGAGCAGGGATCGTGCGCAATCGCGTGACCGATGGGCAGACAGGTGTGTGTCCGATTGGTGTGGTGCTGACTTCTATTTGTTTGTTGAGTGTGGTGTTCTCGTGTGTGAGCCGCTCCTCTGTCCTCTGCGCATCAGCCAGCCGACGACGACCCATCTGCACCTCCCTGAACACGCACAGCCACAACTCGTGCACATGTGCCCCACCATCTCACCCAACCCAAACACCAACCCATACGTGTCCATCTCACTCACTCGCGCAACGCGGCGTTCTCCTTCTCAGTGGACGCCAGCTGCGACCTCAGCCACCTCTCCGTCCGCTCCCCCGCCCGAAGTCTCTCGTCCATCCGTGCGGTCCTCTCCTGCCCCTCCCTCTCCTTGGCCAGCTGCCAGCTGAGGTCGCACTGACACATCTCCAGACGCCGCTCCATCACTGCCTGCTCGTGAATATGCGTCAGCAGCTGCGCCGACAGGGAGCACAGACGATCGTGGAGGTCCGTGTGGGCACCGGACGAATCGGGGGGCTGTGAGAGGGGGAGAGGCTGCACCATAGAGAAAGGAATGAGCGATGGGAAATACACATGAGTTGGGAGGGGTCTCTGTGTGTGGCTGTGTGGGTCTTACCTGTACTGTGTTGTCGTCTTGCATGTTGTCGATGAGCCTGCTGATGTCTGACGGCACGTCCAGCACGGGCGAGGGAGGGGCGGGGGCTGCTGGGGCGGGGGCGTCGCCGCTCTGTTGGCCGCCATCCTGCTGCTGCTGTTGCCGTATGCTCTTCTGTATGGTGTCGAGTGACTGGACGGCCTGGCAGAGCTGAAGGTGGCGCTCCTTGGTCTTGCTCTCCTGAGCTATCTTCTGCTTCTCCAATGACAATATCGACCTAAAGCCAACCCCCGCACATACACACATTCCTTGGTCCACCCTCCTCCCTATCTGCACCATCCATCAGTCGTCACCCACCTGTTTCTGTCTTGTATGGTGCGCTCTAAGTCCTTGATGTGCGAGGTGAGTTCGTCGATGTGCCGGTCCCTGTCGACGGCCATGTGGCGTGCCTCGTCCTCGCGGATGGCCAGCTGGTTCTTCAGCCCCTCGCAGCGGGACCGATGGTCGTCCACCTCGTGCTCGAGCTGCTCACATCCATGCATGGGATACACTCCTATGGATGGCCATCCACAGGCGTGTCCCATCTGCGCATACCGTCTGTGTGTTGAGTGTGAGTTTGGTCTGCAGGTCGCTGACTTGCCTCTCACGCTCACTCACGTCACGCTCCAACGCACGCTGAACACAACACACACAGAGGTAGAGAGAGAGTAATGGCAACCATCTATCTGGCTGTGGATATATACCTGCAGGTCAGCTTTGTCGTGTTGCAGTGCGGCCACTTGTGTCTGGAGGTCGTGTGTGAGGGCCTGGAACTCACTCGAACGGGTGCTTAGGAACTCCTCAAAGGGGTGCCAACTCGACGCCTGGACATCGACACAAGGGCATGCAGAGGCGGCCTACGTAGCTACGGTGGCATGTGTGCATGCAGACCTCGTCTGTTGTCTGTGTGGCCTCCGAGCGCATGGCGGGGACCTGATGGGGGGACAAACAAATGTGGGGGGTCGGTGGATTAGACGGTGGATGTGTGACATTATACCTTGACTTGCGCCTCAAGATGGGCTACCTGGGTGCCAAGCTCACGCTGCACACATCCACACACGCACACACAGCCAATGAATCGGAGAAAGGACATACAGAAACGGCTGCGTGCTTACCTCAGTTTTCTCCGCCCTGGCCTCGGCCTTCTTCAACTCTTTCAACAGGCGCTGCTCACGCATCTGACAAACGCGCATACGCAATGGACGTACGTGTGTGCGTGTATGTGGCCACCTGACCTTGGCGGCCTGCAGGCGGGAGTTGAGGGCAGCAACGAGCTGCTGCTGGCCGCCCTCCTCCCCGCCCAACGCTCCACTATCGATGTGCTGCAGGGAGTCGTCAAGAGTGGCATGCTGCTCCACTTGAGAAGCCCGCAGCTTGTGCTGAATTGGGGAAGAACAGAAGAGAAGGATGTGCACTCGGTGGGTGTCCGCGGGTGTCCAGGGCCCTCACCTGGTCGATCTGTGCGTGTGCGTGTTGCAGCTTGAGTGTGAGGGACGAGATCTCCTCGCGAAGCCGATCGGCCTCCTCCTCTGCAATGCAACACACAAAACACACAGCGAGGTCTGGGGGTGCCTCTGTCTGTGTCTTTGTCTCTGATAGCGGACCTTCGGCTGTGGGTTCTGTTTGTGTGGCGATGCGCGCCTTGTCGACCTCCACTTTGCTCCTCAACTGCTGCAGTTGCTTCTCGGCACGGACCTTCTCCACACGGTGGTGCTGACACACACACAAGGACGTGAAGACACAGGCCAAGTCTGCTGCATGCAGCGACGGACCTCCAGCGCCCCCTCTGCCTCAGCGATTCTGTCCTGCCACTTGGCGCGATCAGACGCGTGCGACTGCAGACACAAACGTACATCCATCCATCCATCCATCCACCACATGAGCTGAGCTTCCGCCTTTTGTCTAACATACCTGTGCGTGTTTGGTGAGCTTCTGCTGCCACTCCTCCAGCTGGGCCGCGGCGGCATCGAGCTGCTCTGTCTGGCGGGCCACCTCACCCTTGAGCTGGGCGACCTGGTCACCCTTGGTGCGGCTCTCGCGCTCCAGCTGCGACTGACGCTCACGCAGGGCCTTGTTGTCACTCTCTAACCTGGATACATTTGTTGGAAGATTGGATTGGTGCTGTGTCTGTGTTTGTGTTTGTGTGGGTTGTGTCTGGCTACTCGTCGATTTGTTTGCGCGCGTCCTCCAGCTGCCCCTCTTGCATGAACTGCATGAATGAAGCATATCGTGGATGCGTGTGAGTGTGTCTTCAGCTTCACCTGTTTCCTGCACTGCTGCAGCGCCTGCATGAGCCGCTCCTGCTTCTTCTCCACCTCACTGTGTACATGCATCACACACACACATGGGTAAACGCACAATGTTCCCTCCCCGCCTGCTCACTCTAGATTCTGATGCACTTCGCGCAAGCGACCCTCAGCAGCTTCGCGGCCGCCCTGACACACACACACACACACACATCATCGGCATATGGCTGCCCTTGACACCTGCACCAACCCACCGACCTGTGTGTCGACGAGCTGCTTCTGCAGCTCAGCGATGCGATCGTCCTTGACGGCGAGTATCTGGAGGACCTTCTGGCTCTTGTGCTCCGTCTGCTGCCGCTCGTCGGCCATGGTGTCGTGCAGCAGCTGGTGGAAGTCGGGGGCCTCCCCTTGCAAGCGCTGCTCCACCTCCTTGCAGAAGGCCTCACGCTGCGCCTGCTCGTCCAACTGCACACGCACAAGGGTGAGTATACACACGTACGCCCATGTGTGTGTAACGTTACCTTTCCCTGTAGTGCGAGATTGTGAGTCGTGAGGTCCACGATCTGCCCCTTAGCGTCATCGTGGGCCCGCTGCAGCGAGGCCAGCGGCTCCAGCTGCCCCCGCAACATGCTCGCCTCGGTCTCTAACGCACGTACCCTGCACTCGTGGATGCATAGACTGAACGCACAACACTAGGACGTTTGTGCATGTTGAAACTGCGTACCTCGCCTTCCAGGTGTCGACAAGTTCCCTCACATACGCAGGCAGCTCTGACTCGTCCCCAGGCCTGCCGGCAGGGCCGATACGCACGTCTGCACATAGATAAAGGAGGGTAATTTGTGTCATAAAGAGAGTATCCGTGCTTTGCGCACCTGCATGGCTATCCGTTTTGCTTCTCGCGGGCGGGCTCCTGCTATTGCCGCCTCGTGTGCGCATCGCTGCAGCACCGCCGCCACTCATGTACATGTCACCTACACACACTCAGACACAGAGGTGAGGACACGACCACAGGTGCGTATATTCGCATGCCCACGCCCAACCTGATGGCTGGATGACGACAGTGAACTTCTGGTCGAAGAAGTCGCTCTTGATGGTGAACACATCCCTCAGTGTGCCTGGCGACCGCGATGCCGGACGGGCGCCAGGTGGCGGGGCGGAGGGGAGAGAGGCGCGCGTGGGAGGCCTGCATGACACACAAGGCAGACGATGAATCGGATGAGTGGGTTGAGAAGTGTATCTCTCACCTGCTGAGTTTGAGCTTGATCCGTATCGGTGCTGTTTGCCCCGCCTCGAGTGACAGAGTGCGGGGGGATACGCTGTAGCGATCGCCATGGGGATGCCGGACCTCCTAAACAACCAAGAAGGAACACACACAGCCAACAACACGTGATAAGAAACGAAGATACTCCTTCGTGCATTCTGTATGCTGACCACTTGGACAGTCGTGGCAAGAAGATTCGTCAAGTGCACCTCTTTTTCGTACGCCGTGCCCACTTTGACGCCATCGAACAGCACCTGCGATGGCGATATCTGGAGCGCTCGAGTTGGAGGAAACGGAGAGGCTTGTGAAGCCATGCTATCAGCGCCATTCAACTTCTCTTTTAAGCTCGCAGTGATGATGTAAACGCTGAAGACGGAATGCTATGGCGATGGAGGAACGGCGAAACCAATCATTGTTCCAGGTGCGCAAACGCAGATGCTGCCACATTGCACTGGAGATCTTTGTCTTTCTCATGCACATGTGTATGCGCTCGTGCGCGTGTCGGTGCGGTGATTGGTGCGGTGATCTGCATCAGCGATGGTGGCATTCGCTGCCTGACGCGGATCAGGTGTTTTCGTACGACACAGTCAAGGAGGTGCGCATCCTCGACAGCAGACTCGGGCTCATCTACTACACAGTATTCTTCGCCATCGTCGCTTACATCGTCCTCTTTGTAGGCCCGTGCAATGCTATGGATGGACAGAGAGACGGACGCACCCACCGCCATGTGTGTGGGTGTTGTAATGTTGTGTGCAGGTGTTTCTGATCAACAAGCAGTATTTGGAGCAGGAGAAGACCACCGGATGGATTGTCACCAGCGTCCTGGGCAACCCGCTCAGCGACAAAAAGATACCATTTGACGTCTATGACGCCGTCACCAACCCGGGGGAACTGGGGGCGGTACGACGCAACCACCAAACGTGCATAGCACCTGTTTCTATCCATTAGGTGTTTCTGCCGACACGCATCTTGGTTACTCGGGGCCAGGAGCCGAACAAGCGGTGTGCATTCCCCCTGTCGCCCTGCCAGACGGCAGAGGACTGCTCCATGGGGGCCATGGGCGAAGACAAAGTCGCCACACCCACATGCGACAACGGGGTGAGCAGAAGGGACATCGGCAGGTGGCGTCACTGGTGTGGTTTGTTTGCAGATGTGTGTGAAGCTTGGGTGGTGTCCTGCTGAGCAGGAGGGGGCGGCAACGACAGAGCAGCATCTCATCGATGCCAACCAGTACTCGCTGTGGTAAGGAATCAGAGAATTGCCATCTCTCAGGCACACACAGGTGTCTGTGTGCGTATGATTGTGCAGGTTCAAGGCCAAGGCCTACTTCCACAAGCTAGCTGACGGCCTGGTACGGACAAACGCGGACGCACCAGCCATCTAGCGCACCTGTGTGTCTGTGTCTGTTCTTTGTCTGCCTGCAGGAGATCTCCACGACCCGCAATGGCAGACCGATGCACTATCCAAACGCATCTGCAAACACATACACCGTACGCAAAGCTCTTCCTCACCCATAAATCGATGAATGCCATTCTTTGGTGTGTCATGGGTGCGGTGCAGCTGGAGGATTTGCTGCGATTTGCCAACCTGCATCTGGATGACGTGCGTGAGAACGGGGCGGTGGTGCAGGCCAATGTGATATTCGCATGCGACCTCGACGAAAAGAACGAAGACGAACAGTGCCAGACGGAACTCAACGTAATGCACCAGCGCTGCGCACACCAATATGTGGTTGATTGGTGTGTGTCTAAATGGATGGATGCCTCCAGACAGCCCTCGTGGACGCAACATCCGGCTTCAACTACCGATTTGTAAAGAGACAACATGGAAAAGCGCAATGGGGGGGCGGCTGACCTCAGTTTGTTCTCCTCTTGCGCGCAGAACCATTACTATTATGAGGACGGCACGAGGAAGAGGGACGCATATCGCATGGTACCGTCAGCCACACAAACACACATGTCTCGGCCTGTCTGTCACCGGCCGATGGCGGATCGATGGATGGATGAATGTCTGCAGTATGGTGTCCGTGTGGTGACGGAGGCGGCTGCCCTGGGGGCCATCACGTCAGTCGGACAAATCATACTGCAAATATCGTCGGCACTCGCACTGCTGGGTAGGGCGGTGGAACGTACAGGCACGCAGGCAGACGCCACCGTCATGACATGGATGTGTATGTGAGCAGGTGTGGCGACAATGGTTGCCGATTTCTTTCTGCAGTCTGTCGTGCCGGAAAGGAACCATTACAAGATGCAAAAGGTGACGAGACATAAACCCATGCAGGCATCCTGTGTCTCCGCCTTGGTTGTGCCTGGCAGGTCCTCGAGACGGAAGACTTCAATTGATGTGCATGCTATATTCGTGCAGTTGACGTCAATGTTTGCTGCATCTCTTCCTTCATCAAGCCTGCAAATGTTCACCACAATGTTCACCCACATCATGGATTTGGGCTCCATGCACACTACAAACTCACCGACAGGGGGTGTGGATGGCGTGGAAACGTGGATCTACCCAATTCAGACCCATCGGACAAACATGGCGCTTGCCACGGCAGTTAAAGAAGAGACTGTTTCGTCCCAGACGTGTACGTCTGCGAGGATGGCATTGCGCGACTGTCTGTGCCTTTTAGCGCGTGGGGTGGTGAGGGAAAGGCGGGGGGGCATCCACGAACGTGAGACGCCATTGAGCTCGCAGATCGGAGACGGGGGGCACGGCAGAGCAGCTGTTTTCTCCACGAACAGATGATGCAAGCAATGATCTCCCTCGGCGAGAATTGGAGACGGGACGGGAAATTCGAAAATTCGACCCACTTTTCCCAATTTTCATCCACACTCGACTTCTCAGCCTTCTTTCGGCCACAGATCCCCCGTTTCTTTTTCTTTTCACTCGCTTTTTGGCTTATGTGGTCCGCCGCATCCCCTCCCGCCCCTCCCAACTCGTCCGGGTTTTGCCTGCCACTTCCTTCCTCTACCGCCCGTGGTACCCTTCCTTTTGGTGAACGGTGGCGCTGTCTGACCCAAATTGGGGGCGGGTCAGGCTTAGCAGGAGTGAAGGAGCTGAAGGCTGAGGAGGAGTGGGAGTGGCGGGCCGGGACCAAGCGGCTGGTCGTATGGGTGCCTGGCGGCTTGGTCATAGAGATGCAGCGGCTCAACATGACCATCTGCATCCCGGTTCCCAGAGACCGGTAAGGAAGGAAGGAAGGCAGGGAGGGAGGGAGAGGGAAGGACGGACCGACGGCACGCTCTCTCTCTCTCTCTCTCTCTCTCTCTGTGCGTGTGTCTGTGTGTCTGTGTGTGTGTGCAGCCTGTTGAAGATGCTCGAGCGTATCGACACCATCAGGTTCAAGATGGAGCGTGACACAACGAACGAGCTGCATCACCTGCCGTGCGTGAGTCCCGACCTCCCGCTGTCCAAGGTCGGCCAGATTCGCATCGTGTCACTCGAGGCCACCAACATCATCTGCCGCCCCAACTCGATCTCGTTCCCCGACTTCAAGCAGCGTGTTCCGACGTCGCTCACGAGCCTGGGGCCCGAGATGACCAACTGTATCGTCCTCATAGGGCAGCCTCTGTGGCCCAAGATCGTCGACGTCACGGCGCGCTTCGACGACAAGACGGCCCGGTGCGACTACACCGTCAAAAACCTCAGGTGAGCGGATGGGATGGCTGCCTGATTCTGCATGAATGGGTGCGTGCTTTCAGATTCGCCATCGATGCGCCCACACTCACGGCCGACATCTTCATGGAATGCATCGTCAAGCCGGACCTGACGACCTGGTGGGGCAACGAGCAGCGGCTGCCCCTCATGGAGTGGGACAAGCTGTGCATGAAGCTGCTCGGCGTCCAGCCCACCCATGCCGTATATCGCGGCACCAATGACTTCGGCACCAGCTGTGTCGATCTCCCACCCATCATCGGCAGCACCTACCGCGCCGACCTGAGCGCGCTCTTCCTCCCGGTCAAGGCCCTGCACGAGGCCGCCAAATCGGGCAGGGCTGGGTGCCTGATCGAGGGTGTGACAGAGTACATGACCCGGCCGGAGCGTGACTGCGTGGACCTGCAGCAGCTCACTGCCACCGACGCGCCGGAGATTGGCGTCAGTCTCCTGTTCCCCAACGTCAAATTGAGGGACATCGGGTCAGTGTGAATGGCAGCTGAGGAGGGCGTGGCACGAAGTCAAGCACGCCATTCATTTCTCTGCGTGTGTGCCCGGCGTATGTGCGTGCAGGTACGGTGGAGACGTGCTGCAGCACGACAGCAGCGGGGCCATGTTGCCCTTCAGCATCAGCTACACGCTCAAGGCCTTGAGCGAGAATGGGGTGGCGGTCGAGAGGGTGACATTTTAGTGGCGTACGTGACATCACTGGACCTGAAGGTCGACGGCGTGACGACGGAGCCCGACTACCTCAATCACAACATTCACACGGCCAGCTGGTCCTACACGCCGACACCCGACGAGTACTCCTCCGCAATCATGAGCTGGACCCCGGTGACCAGCCTCATCTCGGCCCCTTCCGTTGCGCCCCGGAGGAGCGTCGCCAAGATCGGCCCCGACGAGCGACCCGACGAGCCCCTCAACGCACGGCACAAGGCCCGTCCCTCGGCGCATAGTGGGTGATACTGACCCATACAGATGCGCACACACACACACACACAAACACACACAAACGCACACACCATACTTACGTGCACGAAGGGAGGCGAGGCGGGCGATGTGGGTGGGTGGGTGGGTGTCCGTCATGTGTGTGATGACATGGCGACGACTTGAGCGAGGCTGACTCGCCGGAGCACTAACTCACGGAAATGGAGCACGGCTGCGCGTTTTCATGGCTTACTGGCCGGGAGACAGACAGACAGACAG
Organism: Vitrella brassicaformis; assembly: GCA_001179505.1. Classification (NCBI taxonomy): domain Eukaryota; family Vitrellaceae; genus Vitrella; species Vitrella brassicaformis. Next base: position 28,665 of record CDMY01000759.1, on the reverse strand, counting down.
ACGGACGGACAGGCATGACAGATGTGACAGATATGTGGATCTCACACACACACACGTACACTTCCACTCGGACAAGGCTTCTCTTTTTCCACACAGACAGACAGGTCTGCCGTGCCGTAAGAGCGTATGCAAGTTTTTCCTCGTGACAACGGAGAGTGGGAGCGCCAAGGGCAGGGGGCGGTTTTGGTAGGGTGTGCTGGCGTAATGGTGGGTTTGTCTCCCTGTGTCTATCTGTGTCCTTGACGTGTTCAAAGACTTCTATGCCTCGCCTTTGTCTCTCGTGTGCGGATGGCCTCTCATGGCCGGCCGCCGTGTGGTGAGGCGCAAACACACGGCGGCACATAGACAGGCCCATCTCTCTCTCTCTCCCTCTCTCCGTGTATGTGTGTGTGGTGGACCGGTGTATTGGACAGAGTCGTTTTCATTATTGTACGTGCGCATGTCTGCGTGTGATGGGCACATGTATGTGGAGCGGCCAAGTGGCTTTTATTAATATCTCTCTTCCGGACCTTTCGTGTACACATACAGACAGGCAGACAGGCAGCCATGCAGACAGGCAGGCGTGGCACGTCCACGCCCTGCCGTTTTTCCTCCCTTGTACGATGGCTCTCTCTCTCTCTCATTCCCTCCCCTCGTTTGTTCCCTCACAGACAAGCCGGCCGTTTTGGATTCTTTGGCCCGTCCAGAGTGCTGTTGTGGGATTCCATCTTTGTCCGCCTTGTCATTTTGATGAATGGCTGGCTGGCGTTATGTGTCTGCCGGCCGGCCGTCTCAGCCGACAGGCAGACAGGCAGCGGGTGTGGCGCGGCTGTGGCTTACTGGCAGGCCGGCAGTGTGGCCCCGACAGACAGGTCCGTGCGGTGGGCCGGTGACATATGTACGATGGATGGATCTATAGGATGTCTTGATTTGATGTGTCGTGTGTGTTGGATATACATGGAAACTGTCTGCCTTGTCTGTCGTCCTCTTTTCATATCCCATTCATTGCATCGCATTGTATGCAAAGTACGTGCCAGTGTATTTCTCATCGCGGTGGGGTGGGGCGTGGGAGGTGGGGTGGTGGGGGCTGCATCAGGGGTGCATTAGGCTTACATGTTGCTGCCTCGACGTGCTGCTGCGGCGTTCAAGCTCACTCCCTCTCCCAGCCGCTGTTTTGATGTCTTGTGACTGATGACTCATGAAAGAGCTATAGTGCTGAGAGAGATTCAGTATATATATATCGGTACCATGCGCACGATTTGGTCCGCTTCGCTTGTCTTGTCTTGTCATGCCGGTCGACATATGACGTGCAGACGTACAAGTGTCTCTCCTGGCTAATTGGCTGATTGGGCAATTGGGTGGGCGCGCTTGCATTTATCCCACTCTATGATCCACTCCTGTATAGACAAAGAGCGCTGACTGATGGGTGCTGCGTGTGTGAGTGTACCTCATGGGGGTCGGGTAGAGTGCCGCAATAGCTAGGCTATATATGCGGGCGGTGTGAGTGATGTCAGTACGACGGGAAGTGTGGTGATGCATGATGCATCAGTGCATGGCTACAACTCCAATGCCCGCCATTGCGTGCACTCATTTGCCTCAACCCATCCCCCCTCGCACACGCGCGGCACACCACTAGTCAAGCTTGATGAAGATATTTCGTCATTTGATGAACATGCCGTTTTGGAAACGTGTCTCGGACATGCATGTATCCAGACATGCAGACATGTGCAATGTCTTCGGACACGCACGTATGCTCAGCACGACATGCAGGACACACATGAAACAGAGAGAGGTCAGTCATTGTCGTTCTGTGTTTGGCATCTTGGCACATGGAATGGCTGCATATGTGTGGACGAGGAAGAGACCTGGCAAAGACGACAGGGACACGTAAGCATCTGCAGCTGAGGAGTGCATGTGCTTGTTTGTGTGCGTGTCGGCCTATCTGTGCTTATTTCACTGAGGAAGTCCTGCTACTCTGGGACACATTTCACGACCAAATGTGACGCAGGACCAAAGCTATCCTTTCGCCAATGTGCTGATATTGGTGTGGTGACGTGACATATGCCGGTCGATCAACTCCTTCATCCAAACTTTCAGTCCATGAACAGACACGCATCATGAACAAGTCGTGTCGCACCCATCACATGCGATCGATGTCTGTCTGTCTGTCTTGCTGTGCTCAGCGGATGGCCCACAGCTCAATGTCATCCGCCACCTTCGTCTCGATGTCGGCCAAGTACCAGCGTGAGTCGGTCGGGCCGCAACCCACCCTGAGCATCATGTCCTCGCCTCGCTGACAAGAGACACACACACACAGAAGATACACTCACACAAGATACACACCACGTGACTGACTGGCACACCTACCTGCAACGAAACGAATCCACGGCCCAACCCGTCTGAGGCCATGGCCACACAGAGCTTGACGATCTTGGACGCCACGGGCAGCTGCATCGAGGGGTTGTTGGTCTTGATGTGCAGCATCACGGCGTGGACCGTCGCAGACGTCAGGGTGTGTGTGGGCGGCACGTCGGGTGGTTTGAGGGTGACCGTCGTGCTGCGCATGATCGTCACGTGGCTGTGCGGCTGGTCGCGGTCGCAGTGATGGATCATGAGACACAGTGGGCCGGAGGGGAGCTCGTGGCGTATGGCGTGCGAGAGTGAGTGGCACAGGTCACTCAGTGTGTGGTTCGATTCACTCGCCCTGCGTTAAAACACACACAGATGAGCACGTGCCCCTCTTATGTGTGGCTGCACATTTCCCTCCCCTTCGACTCACTCATTTGTGCAGCTTGAGTGACTGAGTGTGTGGCAGGTTCATGGCCCTGCACGTGGTCAGCACCGGCTCCAGGGCAGCAGCAGACACTGTTGCAGTATCCACCTTCTGCGGTGCGGCAGGGTCGTTGTACTGGTCCTGCCGACACGTGAGGGTGAGTGAATGAGCCATTCACTGGTCTTAGTGAGTGAGTGTTCCTGTCTATGTGTCACCTCATAAGTTGCCTCCACTACAATGTCACGAGGGTCCCTCGGAGGGTGATCCAATGTGTTGATGGTGAAGCCGCCTCCTCGCATGCTGTTAGGGAGCACCTCACGAATGGCATCGCCACGCCGTCGGTCGCGATACACGCCCTCCAGCGACAGCACCACACGCCTCAGGCCGCGCACGCCAGCGGTGAACAGAGTCGACAAGCCGCGTTGAATGCGCTCGGGAACGTCAGCACAGACGACACAAAGGCAAAGTGGATGGACACACACATATGATGACAATCACTGCCCTCCCGGCATACCTGCTAGTTCCATGTGTATTTCGCGACAGGATGGAAAGCGATCCGACCTCCACCCGTCGAAGGCGCCGCACTGCGTGAGGCTGAGACAAGCCAAAAAGGATCCACCCACTCGGACCTTTCCCACCTCCCTGCACAGAGGCCGGATCCTGCCGAAACAATAGTTGCAATCGCGTGGAGGCAGCAGTGATTTCCCTGTCTAATTCCTCATCTCCTTTCAGTCCGCTCACCATGAATGGTGGGGCTGCCCCATAATCGGGGTCGTTGGTTCTCTGCTTCTTCGTTTGCGGCCCTCTTTCGTTGGTCTGCCTGCTCACTGACTGCATCATCTGAACGAGCAAAAGTGAACAGCACTGAAACGGCTATCTGCCGGTGGGAGCGAAGTCGTGCTTACGCTCGTTGTGTCGACCACTGAGCGCTGCGATTGTCTGTCTGCGTCGCTCTCCCCGCTCATTCGCACAGCGCCACCCCAGTCCCTTTCCTGGGGGCTGGCGCTGTGCGTCGAAGCCCCAGTCCTGATCTGTACCGTGCGTCGAAGCCGGTCCAGTACAGCAAGCCAGGATGTGCGGGCATCCGAGCCCTCGCGGTCATTGACGCTGATGTCGATGGTGCCGTCCCGGTTGCGGTCAAGGTTGATTGGTTTCTTCAGATCCACCCTCTTCTCCCCCAATCCCTCCAGCACACCACTCCTGTCCTGTGCACTGAGTGCACTGACCCTTGCATCAAACAGGACGCTCTCCACTTCCATAGGCATCTTCTGCGCCAGCAAGCGGAAGGCAGCAACGCCCAGACGGCTGTTCAAATACAGCTGTCCCGCCCTCGAGAACGGCTGCAGGTGGTTGATGATGTCGGGGGCGGGTGGGATGGTGCCGAGAGGGGGGACGAAGCCATGGTCATCGTGAACCTCCACGACTCGCACCTTGTCGAACGAGAGGCTTTGTGCGATCTCGACGGCCGCCTGGCTGGGGGTGTCGATAGGGTGGGTGAGGTCGTGCTGGCTGATGGCGTATCCCACATGCTCCGCCTGCCGTGCCGCCTCCTTGATGGCCGTCTTGATGAAGGGGGATGGGCAAGGGGGGAATGCGTCGGCGTAGAAGACGGCCAAGTTGAAGATGTTCCCCTCGATCGTCACGTTGAGCGGCACCTCCGGCGAGATGCAGCACGTGTTGATGAAGCCGTCGACGGCCAGCAGGGCAGAGAGGCTGGTGTGGTACATGTACTGGAACTGTGGGATCTTCACGTCGAGGCCCGTCAACGACTTGCGGCAGCCACGCGACGTGAGCACATCCTAAAAAAAGAACACAGAGAGGAGAAGACCATTCGTGTGTGTGTGTGCACAGGTGAGGCCTCCCCTGTGTGGTGATTGATTGCTTACCTGCAGTCGTGTCGATCCCCCGTGTGTCACGTCCCCATGACGGTCATGCTCGATCCCTCCGATGGTCTGCAGGTGTCTGAGCGGCCCTGGCTGCCCGGCGGATGCGACGGGAAAGCGTTCAAACACAGCCGCCCACCATTCCCATGACCGCCGACACCCCCGCACTTGTTTCAGCGATGACGAGGAGCTGATGAATCGGCCCAGGACGTCGGCACCCCACCCCCACAGCTCCACACACTGGAGTGCGGGCATCTTCCAGCCCCTGTTGACCAGCTCACTGTGCTCACCGAAGGCACCAGTGACGGCGCTGAGGGCATGGAGGGTGGAGGGTTCGGTGAGGGGGGCAGGGAGGGAGGACAGGTTGGTGGTGCTGCTGGTGGTGGTAGTGCTGGTGGTGAAGTCGATTGTCTCCAGCGATCCCTTCGCCATGTGCTGCTGCCCCTCCTTCTTGCACGCCTCCCGCCGCCCGGCCGCATGACCCTCCACGACGCTTATCATGGTGCCCAGACGCCAAGACTGGTCGAAGAATGGCTGCACGAGGCTGACTGCTGTCAGGTTGACGAGCCGTCTGCCAAGCTCGAAGGCCGCCTCAGGCGTCATGCTCTCCCAGAAGTGGCGGTCCTCCTCGGTAGAAGAGTCGATGGCGATGGCGATGTGTGTCTGCTGGTGGAAGGCCCCCTTGCGGACTTGCGGCCACTGCTTGAGGAGTGTTGGGAGGGCTGACAACTCGCGAGGGGTCATGAAGCTGAAGACAAACGACAGGTGGTCGTCGCCAAGACCACAAGGGGCCTGAGTCAGGGAGAGCAGCCAGCATGAGAGTGAGCCGCGTCACGAGTGTGGCTGTGTGTGTGTACCATTGTGTTATCCTCCTGATCAGCAGAGTTCTTGTGAGTGAGGCGGAAGCCGCCATGCGCCTGGGCGTACACCATCACACACACATGCGGTGATTGAGTGGACGTGTGGACGTCGCGTGTACCTGTTGGCCATGCGGTGATGTCTTTGTCTTGCTATGCGGCACCAGCACTTTGAACTCCTCCCGGTGTCCGCCCACCTCCCTCAAGTGAAGCGCCGTCCGTCCACTGCCCTCCTCGATGCGATACACGTCGGCCTTGACCCACCTCTGCTTGCCCTTCTCCCGCCAGTTGGTCACCATCAGCACACGACTGCCCTGTTTGTAACGGTACGGCGTCGGGGATGCCATTGCCTGACGAACCGAAGAGTCAAACGAACAAAGGGATGAGTCAGTGATGCTCTGACACATTGATGAGTGTGTGTGTTTGTTGTGCTTTGACTGACCTCGCCGTGAGGCAAGGCAGACGACGAAGATGAAGGCGCCGCTGCTGCCATGGCGCCACTCGAACACGGCTGACGAGCTTAAGGGCCCCTGTGTCGGCCGAGGATTACTATCGAGGAGGCCGACCTCCCCGGGCACTCACGCCGACTCAGTGAGTGAGAATCCGCTGTACATGTACAGCACGCTATCCATTCATCGAAAGCAGCGGGTTCAGGCAGCACCCTAGATGGCCTGACGGCCAAGATTCAAGAAAGGACTAGCAAAGGGGACCAGGCCACGGACGCATGTGGCTGGGTGGATGCCTGCAGGCATCAACACGTTGGGTGAGCTCTAGGCTGCACTCGATCCCCACCTACTCATCGGCGGCCAGAATGTGGGCAGTACGAGTGGCATCGTCATGTGTGCCTTGCGCGTGTCTGTCTGTCCGAGTGTCTGTCCTGTTTGTGTGTGTGTGTGTGTGTGTGCAGGTGTGGCTCAAGCACAGGGAAAACGTCTTGTTTGTTTCTATCTGTCAGTCACTGTGCGCACAAAACATTCAGACACGCACAGAGAGCTAGCTAGGGAGAAGGAAGGTACTAGATAGGTAGGTCGAACAAATACACATACATACACACATACACACAAGAAGCAACGCAACCATTCGAGTGTCGTTGCGTGTCGTGTGCTGCCCTCCCTGGCTGTCCGTCCGTCCGTCTGCCTGTCTGTCCTAATTCTCCGACTGGCCTGTACGCTGCAAATACGGCATCGTTCACACGCACACGTATCGCAAATGGCGGAGGGAAGGAGGGAATCTACCTACCGGCATTGAAAGGAAAAAGGACACAGGCAGGCAGGCAGGCTGGGTCGAAAGAGTACTAACACAGCCCTTCTGCCTCCCTCCCTCCCTCCCGCCTCTCCCTCCATCTATCACTGTTGCTGGCTGGCTACATTCACTTTCACATTCACCCACCCAGAGCTGCATTGTGACTATGGCTACCTGTCAGTCGCCCTCTCACCACCCATTAGGGATACATACGATGAATGCGAACAAGACACGTCAGACACCAAAACCCCTCCCGCCCACTCGGCCACCGTTCCCGCAGTTGAGAGTGGGAATGCGTGTGGGCCGTTTTGTCGATGCGTTGATGGATGCACTAATGGGTGTACGTGTGGCGCTTGTTGGGTGGGTGATGGACACCTGAACTCGTGTGTATCCTTCAATCCATCGATCCGTTCACCAAAGCAGCACGCAGTCCCACCTCCACAGTTCCAGGCCCTCAACGACGCACACGCACACAACTATGGTCTGTCACCCATGTAGTCTGTTGCCAATGTGTGGCACACATGACTGCCACCCCACACTCACACCCATAGCCACACCCACACCCATAGCCACACTCGAGAGAGCCGCCAGGATTTGGCCCAAAAAACACAGAAGGCCAGAAAAAGCACGAGGGAGGGAGGGAGGGAGGGATGGGGGAGCGTGTCGGCGGCCAGCTACGCAACTAGCGCAACTCGCGCGGGTGAGAAAGCAGCAGGTACACAACAAGTACACTACTGCCATCCTTTCTCTCATCCACATTCGATGACACCGAAAAGATGTGCTCACTCACACATGACGGTCACCCACTCCACATGCAGCACACACGGCCTTTCCTCCCTCCCATTTGGACTCAGCTTGCTTCAGCGATCGAGTTGGCGTCCTCGGAGGCGGCGCCGGTCGCATGTCAGTCTCAGGAAGAAATTGCCGTCATAGTCGAGGTCCTCATCCAATTTTGCCACCTCCATGTCCAGACCCTCTCCCTTGCACTCCTTGATATCGTCGCCGTAGCCGTGCCAAGTGGCGTCGCTGACGGTGCTCTGCGCGTGCCAGTAGATCTCCCACTCGCCGTCCACTTGGAAGGGGAAGTACCCCTTGTCGTTGTCGGGACTGACACTATACCAGTCGCTGCAGACCCAGTCGCCGGATCTCGGCTTGTAGTGGACGATAATCCTGATGGGCTCATGGCATTTGTTGATGACGCCGATTTTTCTCCACTGCACGCACACCCCCCACATAGGTGCATTCACACAGGCTGTGTTCACAGATTCGCGTGGATGCATATACCGTGACAAGCCTGATCTCCACGGTGCCAGATATGGAGCAGCTACTCGGTGTGTCGCCAGTTCCCCTGGTTGTGGTTGGCTCGGGGTCCCCCACAATCTCCACAGACTCGAGGCGCCATTCGTCCCCCCACTCCGCGGCACGCTGACGCCCTATCGCCTCGCCCTTCTCGATGAGGGCCGACTGGTCACACCTCCTGACGCCCTCGTGTGAAACGACTTCTCTGAAGACTTGCTCATCGTCCTGCAGACGGCGACTCCCGCCGTCCTCGCCATCAGCAACCTGCACACACTCACATACACACACACATACACACAGTGTCACCAATAAGAAAATGTGTTATGCAAAGCCATGATTGCCCACGTTGTTATCGAGAGGAGCGGTATCGAGATCTGTCTCGGTGGTGGACACTGACTGCACACACGCAAAGCAGCACAACCAGATGGGAAGAGAACCGACACACAGTGACAGGCGCCCTCCCTACCGTCTCGTTGGTGGCGGCATCGGCAGCTGATGGGTCGGCCACAGTGGCCGTCGTGTTGGTGTTGGAGGGGGCAGCACCGCACACAGCAGCGAGGCCGACAAGGCACAGCAAGATCTGAAGCTTCATCTCGAAACAGAGAGGTGACGACGCGGTGACGACGCAGTTGATGGTACAGATGAGCACAGTAAAGAATGAAGACTGTCTGCCGCGCTGAGGGGACCCACGTTGCTCTCGGAGAGATCCGTGGATATGGGAACCTCGCCATGCCAGGCGGCCAGGTTTCTGCGGATGTGCGAAACTCCCCATGTGTTTGGTGGTGGGCGGGAGGCTCCCGTACCTCATCGGCATGCGCTTTGAGGGACGACCAAAACAGGCATGCACGCGGCCGGGGAGCTACAGATGGAAAATGTCACTGTCGGCACACACGTACACCTACGCGCACACTAAGTACCAGAGAGAGCTGGGCAGATGGCCATCCAATCAATACGTCTGTGCGCAACAGTGATAGACAGGTGGGTAGTTCCAACAAATACACATACATACACACATACACACAAGAAGCAACGCAACCATTCGAGTGTCGTTGCGTGTCGTGTGTTGCCCTCCCTGGCTGTCCGTCCGTCTGCTTGTCTGTCCTAATTCTCCGACTGGCCTGTACGCTGCAAATACGGCATCGTTCACACGCACACGTATCGCAAATGGCGGAGGGAAGGAGGGAATCTACCTACCGGCATTGAAAGGAAAAAGGACACAGGCAGGCAGGCAGGCATGGCGAAGACAGTCGGACTAACACAGCCCCTCTGCCTCCCTCCGTCCTTCCCTCTATCGATCACTGTTGCTGGCTGGCTACATTCACACCCTTCCGCCCGAACAGCTGCATTGCATTCATTGTAACTATGGCTACTTGTCAGTCGCCCCGCCCTCTGTCCATCCATCCATCCATCCATCTCTCCATGGATGAGACACAAACAGGACAAGACAGACAGACGCCAAACCACCTCACCTCCCACCCCTCCGCCGCCCACTCGGCCACCGTTCCCGCAGCCTCTCTGTATATGCGTCACTCCTTCATGCTGTCCTCCCTGCCCACTCCATTCTGTCCGTCTGTGTCGCCCCCGCCGTTGGCCGTCAGGATGGAGGGGAAAGCCGCCGGCTGTCCTGACGACGTCTCGCCGTCACACATCATCGACCCATCGGCACCTGAAGCAGATGCCACAGCCGCAGCAGCAGCGGTCGGCGCCTTCTTGGGGCTGATTGATGCCATGGTCTCGTCCTCCGGCTGCTGGTGGTGGTGCTGGTCTGTGTGGTCAGGGGGGTTGCCATTGAGTAGGGGAGGGGGTGCTGGGTCGGGTGCCTCGGGTGGGGGGGAGGGTGTGGCGTTGCCGGTGCCGGTAGCGTCTGCTGTGGTGCTGTTGATGATGGACGTGTCGAGCATCTGCTTCTGCTTCTTCTTGATCTCGATCTTGATGCCACGCTCGTTGGACGGGCGGGTCGTCGATAAGGACTGGCCGCCCACACCTGTGCACACACACACACCCACACACACACACTGCTCGCCATTCTTCTCCGTCTTCCTGGTTGTGTGACGGACCAGATCGCCTGTTGCCAAAGTTGTTCCTCTGCCCGTTGTTGCCCCATGCGCTGCCCGAGTCGTCATTGTCATTGCCGAAGAGCCCCGTGAGGCCCGTCGTGGGGCTGTCGCCATTGTTGTCATTGTCATTGGTGGTGTCCTGCTGGTCCAGGTCATTGTCGCCGCCCATACCGATGAACAGCCCATTGCCGTCGCTTCCGTCGCTGCTCTCGACGGCGTCCTTGCCTGCAACGTCGCACCAGAAGCGCCTCTCTGCCTCACTCAGACTCGACCACGGACGGGGTGCCTTCAACCTGATGGACGACGGACACATGTGAGGGCTCGCCTATGTGCATATCGATGATGTGAGTGTGTCAGTGTCAGAGCTCACTTGGGTGCGACGAGTATGGTGATGAGTCCCTCCTCACAGCCGTCATGGTCCGCGTCGTGGAGCTTGATGAGTATGTCGTCGTTGGTGTGGACGTCGCCCATGGAGGCCCTCCATGGCGAGATCATGTCGTACAGCGCGTAGCCCAGGTCGTCGGTGTACAGCTTCGACTGCCGGGAGGACGACCCGCGACTCGACGACAGACCGCCCAGACCACCGCCCCCGCCCCCGAAGGAGCCGTTGAATGACGTGTAGTGTGTCATCCTGCATGAGCCGTAGAGGAGGCTGTTGCCGGTGCTGCTGGGGGGCAAGTTCTCGTAAAGGTCATTGTCGCATGTGGAGTCGATGGCATTGGTGTTGCCGTCGCCACCAGCAGCGGCCGCGGCTGCTGAGGAGGATGAAGAAGACGCGGCGGCCATGTTGACGTCGCCCTCTCGGTCGACGAGGGGCTGCTGCTGCTGCTGCTCGGGTGGCTGGTCGGGTGCTGCGTCTGATCGGGGTGTGGAGAGGTCCTTGAAGTCCTCACTCTTGACGCGGACGAGGTCGACGAGGCCCCGGTCGGGGTAGCGGTCGTACAGGCTGCGGGACATGCCGCTGAGCGTCGTCTTGCGCTGGTCGTACAGATAGCTGAAAAATCGACCACAGAAGAAATGTGTATGCGTGTGCGAGGGGTGAGTGTGTTGAGGGTTGTTTGCTCACAATTGGAGGTGCTCAATTGGCGTTTGCCAGTGGAGCGCGACTTGCTCGGCGATGGTGGCGATGCCCTCCACCTGACACCCCGTGGCGTTGCGATGACCAACCTCCAGGTAGATCTGCACACACACACCACACACACAGACACACACACACATCGAGCAGCAAAGTGGATGGAGACGCATTCAGGCTCATCGGGTGGCTGTTTGGATGCTGACCTGGTGGCATGGCGTGAGTGACCAGCCGGACCAGTCGAAGAACCGCGTCAACACGAAGAAGCCCTTCTTGCTCTCCAGGGGCGGCAGCGGGGAACACAACTGACACAGGATACCACACACAGCACACAGACAGAGAGAGCCCACACAGGAGTGACTTTGCTATCTCCCTCCCTGTCGTTCCGTAGATACCCACACACGCCCTCACTCACCTGTACGAGCAGGTCCGCCTCGGTCACCTCGGCATTGAGCGCCTTGTTGCTCACGCCCGTCCCAGGTCGGTCATTCGGCCGGTAGGGGCGGTACGGCCACCGCAGCGGCACACGCCCGACCCCATCGCCCTTCTGCTCCTTGCCCATCCGGCACAGCAGCATCTCATTCTGATGGTCCACCTCCTGCCAGTCCTTCTTGTCCACAGGCAGACCCAATCCAGGAGGCCCCCGGGTCATGTGCTTGAGCGCCTCAGCCACATTCGGCTTGTAGTGTAGCCCGACGCGGCCCCGCGGTCGTGGCGGTTGCGGTGGCGGGGGCAGGCTGGTGGTCTCCTTGGTGCGGTTGGCTTGCAGCACGACCAGGTGGCTGTGGACCTCCTGCTTGACCTCACTCACCGAGCGGTCCTTGTCTTGCGGCAGCACCAAGAAATCCACCTGGACGATGCGGCCGAGGCCGTACTTGGCCTGCACGTCCCGCAGCTTCTTCTGCCGCAGGTTGCGCTTGCCACGACGGTTGTTGCTGTTGCCCTCAGGTGGCCCCATCCCACCGCTGCCGCCTCCCATGCCCCCGCCCTGCACCGGGATGCCCGTGACGCTCGAAGACACGGCGGCCCCGTCGGCCATGCCCATACCAGACACATCGGGGCCGCCCCCGCTCTCGTCGCCCTCACTCTGGCACACGGTGGATGGTGTCCTCGTGTAGCCCTCGCCGCTGGATGGCGCCCCGCCGCCCCCGTCAGCGCCGCCTTCAATGCTGCCCAGGTTGGGCACGGGCGGGCACAGCTCCTCGCTGCGCGTGGGGATGAGCTTGTGGGGAACGTGGCCGGGCTGTGTGGGCTCGGTCGGCAGCAGGGTGTCGCTGGTAGAAGATGCAGCGGCAGCTGCTGCAGCAGCTGGGTAGCCCCAGGAGGACGAGCTGGCGCTGGCGCCATCTATGACGCTGTTGAAGGGCTGCTGCTGGTGCTGGTGGTGCTGGTGGCTCATGGGGTCGGTGAATGGTGAGGGTGAGTGGTGGTGGCGGGTGGATTCGTTCGGCGGTGTGCCCTCGGGCTGGTCCTCCTCCTCGATGCGCTGCATGCGTGTGGGCGGCTGGAGTGAGCGAGTGGGGAGGGTGGGGGAGGGGACGTGGGGATGGGAGTGGGGAGGGTGACCATGGGGATGGGAGAGGGGCAGCGCGTCGCTCGACGACGAGTGAGACGTCTCGGGACGGCCAACACCGGTCTGCATGGCAGGCAGGCAATGACATGCAATGCCTGCCTGTTTGCAGAAATGTCCGTCTGTTTGCTCACCCCAGGTGGCGCGAAGAAGCTGCCATCAGTGCGTGGGGGGTGTCCGTTGGCATCGCCGGTGGCCGGCAGTGGTCGGAACTGGATGCGGTGGTTGTCGGGCGGCAGCAGCACGAAGAGCCTAAACCGCATGTGGTTCTCGTCGATGGTCAGCCCCTCACACACTGCCAGACGGATGTGCGTCGTCGACGATGACCACATCTCTGCACGCCCGCAATTGGTGAGTGAGGTCCATCAATGTGTGTTTTGTGTGTGTCTCCGCCCACCTGAGTCGTCCATGAGGCATTTGTCGAGGTCGCCGGTGTAGATTTCCTTGCCCTTGTTGTTGTGCCAGTACGAAGAACCCAGCTGCCCGAACCGCACCAGATGGATGTTGTCCTGCACACGGAAATCGCACCACACAAAGATGATTGTCCCGGCCATGTGTGTATGTGTGTGTGTGTGTGTGTGTGCGCAGTCGTCCGATGACGTACCTCAGGCAGCCCGAATTCCATGGCGATGAGCATCCGCAGCTGCCCCCAGGTGGCGGTGCCCGCCACCTTGAAGCGTGTGTTGTACTCGTTCATGGAGGGGTAGGCCTTGAGCTTGGTCCTGAGCCCAGGCTGCAGCAGGTCACGGTGAGACTGCTCGAACGACACGTCGTAGTCGACGCCCTTCGCACTGCAATCACGCAGTCATCCAACCATCGTGCTTTTTGCTCTGTCGTACCGGTAAGTGATGATCATGTCGGAGATATTGTTTTGCGCGAGCCATCGGAGGGCGACGAGCTTGGCGCGGTTGGTGTCGGTGCCCCACGCAGAGGTGCTTCCGCCCATGCCCACACCGCCGCCAGTGCCCCATGACGATGACGAGTTGGTCGCCGGCGACCAGGCTGATGTGGCGGTGGACTGCTGCTGCTGGCCTTCTTTGGACGAGACGACCTGCTCGATGAGGCTGTCGATGTCGTCGACCTCCACCCGCTCGACCCACAGGTAGTTGGGCGACAGACCCACTGGTGGATGGAACAGGGAGGCCACGCACGCTTTTGTGTTTTCGCTGGGCCTGTGTGTGAGTGCGGCACTGGCTGACCCATGCCTTTGTTGACGTGTTCATCTGCGAGAATGATGTCCTTGAGCCAGTTCTTCTTGACGGGCTTCTTCATCAGCAGCTGAGACGTCACCGGCAGACCCTTCTTCTGCTCTATCACCTTCTTGACGGCAGCTGAAACACACACACACATATCCATCCATCCATCCGTGAGTGTTGGCCACCTCCCTCCCACGTCCCTCACCGAAGGTGTCGTTGTGCTTGACGATGACGGAGAACGGCTCCTCCAGGGAGTGCGTCTGCCGGTCCCACACCCGCACGTAAAACTCCTCCCAGTCTCTGCCCAGCGAACTCGGCGGCCATGCCCCCTTGCCCCCGCTCTCCGTCGCCTCGCGGAACTCCAGGCCGAACTCAGGGTGGTCATAGTGCCACACAAACCCGCGGTCCTTGGTGTAGGCGTCCCAGAACTGCGCATCGCCCTTGACGCGGTGCCGCCCCTCGTCCGTCTTTTTCCGTCCACCGGTGCTCTTGTTCTGCGGGAGGCCGAAGGGGGAGGTGCCGGTGCCCTTCTTGTCGTCGCCTGCCGTGTTGCTGCTAGTGGTGGTGCAGAGGGGCGGCTTGGCGTTGCCGGACCGGGGGCTGCAGAGGGCGTTCATGGAGGATGTGTTGGCTATGTTGGCTCGGCTGCTGCTGGGGGGTGCGTCGGGGGTGCTGGAGATGAGCCCAATGCGCCCGGCCGTGTCGTGTTGCTGCGCCGCCTCGTGCAGCAGGCGGCTGGCACTGCTGCCATCCGTGTGACTGGCGGCGAGGGGGTTGATGGGAGGGACGCTCGATGCCCGCCCGCCAGCGGGAGGGTCCACCTGCATGGCGTCACGGGTGTCCTGATCACCACTCCCTCCACCACCATCACCGCCACCAGCAGCAGCGGTCGACGTGTTGGCATCGGCCATGGCCACGTCTGCCTGCTCGCGCCTCTCTCGTGTGTCCTCGCCAGCCATGTCGCTCCACTCGCGGCGCTGGTCTGCGTCAGACGGCACCCCCACCAGCACAGCAGGTGGCTTGTGGCTGGGCCCGGGGTTGCCCCAGTCGTCCTCATTGCTGTCCTCGGGGTTGTGGTGGATGTCATGGTCGTTGCCCGTGACGTAGTCGGTCTTGCGGTCCTCCTCGATGCCGTTGGGGTTGCCTGTGTCGTCGGTGTCGGGGTCCACTTCGGTGGGGTTCAGGAGCTCGTACGTATGGGAATCGGACTGGTAGAGGGAGGAGTGGGAGCCGTAGGTGCTCTTCTTGATGGACCGCAGACGGACGTCCTCGGCGTTCTTGCCTGACAGACAGACACAAGGAGGAGGGGGGCGCGGAGCCGCGTGTGTGTGTGTGTGTGTGCATGTGACTGGGTCTATGTCTCGTGTCTGTGTACCAACCCTCTTTGTCGAGCTGGAATCGCCTGAAGATCTTCTCGAAGACCGCCTGAACCGGATCAGTCTTCTTGACCGTCAGCTGCACACACAAAGCATCACAAACACCTCACACACCATCACCGCCCGTCCAGCACCTGCTGCCGGCCGACCTACCTTGCAGCTGACGTCAGTGAACTCCAGGGGGTCCTGCTCATCGTCATGGTCGCCGTCATGGGACAGCGTCAGATACTCAAAACCCCGGCTGATGCTATTGCCGCCGCCCCTCGGTTGCCCACCCGCACCAGCACTAGCACCGTTGCCGGCCTGCTCCTCGGTGAGTGGTCCGATGATGGGCATGATGGGGACACCGCCGGCAGCACAGTCGGCGCCCTGGCCCTGGTCGGAGCCTTCCTTCTCGGGCTCGGGCTCAACACACGGGGCTGCAGGGAGGATGACAGACAGGAGAGAGGAGTGGTGGGCATGTCTGTAGGTTGGTAGCGCGTGTGTGTCTTGAATGGGTGGGTGAGTACCATCGTCCTTGCCCTGGGGGTCGCTGGTGAGCGGCGGGGGGCTCTCAGACAAGGCGGCGCTGAGCATCGAAGAGAGAGAGGCAAAGGCGAAGAGCGCGTCGGTCGGTCCTTCCGCTTAGTGGGGGTGACAAATCGTCTGTCTTACGGTGGGTCGTGTGGCTGCTGGAGCACGTCGAGGTCGTTTGCGAGTCTTGCCTCCCAGTGAGCCTTGTCCTTGGCCAACACACGCAGGTAGACCTTCAGCTCCACCTGCAACACATTCACAACACAGACAGACAGACAGACAGCAACACGTATTAGACACGCATATACACACCTGTTGTTTGGCTAACCCACCTGTTGTTTCTTCTCCTCCTTGCGCTCCTCCTCCCTGCGGATCGCCTCCTCCATGTCGTCTACAACTTTCTGCGACGGGGTGGTGGAACAGGTGCAACCAATGCAGCGGCACGAGCCTGACTGCACGTCCGTCTGTGAGTGTGAGAGCAGACTGACCTTGATGTAGTGTGGGACGACCTGGTTGTCTGGGAATGCGATGCTGTCGCGGTCCACATCACCGCCCACTTGCCTGCACACACTCGGATGAGGTGGGGTGGGGTGGGGTGGATGGAGGTGCTCTTACAGGCCGTTTGTTTGTTTCTGGTGGCTCATTCACTCACTTGTAGACGAGTAGGTAGGCCGTGGTACCCGACTGGTTGAACGCAAAAAACTGCCGCTCTGAGCCAGTGAGACGCACACACATGCACAGGGATGCCGTCGTGTGTGGGAAGGAGAGACAGGGGGCACTCCTTTTGTTTGCTCACTCACCCCCGAAGGCCTTCTCGATGTCATACGGGCGCACGGCGGTCACATTCGAGTCGTCAAAGCGATACCTGAGTGAACAAAACAACAGTTGCAGAACATTGACGCTCAGACGAGGTGTTTGGGCTGTGCGTGTGTGTGTGTGTGTGTGTGCGCTGACCATCGTTTCTTGGACAGGTCTTTGATGAACGCGTAGTAGTGTCCGCTCCAGGCAGACCCCGAGTGGATCAGAATGGAGAACAGCTCATACACAAACGGACCCCGACGCCTGAACCAGTCCACCACACACACACACACACAGATGCCCTCACGTCTCTCTCTCTCTCTCTCTCTGCATGCACTTGTATTCCTTGATCATCTTTTGTGTGTAGGCCTCGTCGAGGAACTTGTCACCCGAGCACTCCGGCGGCGCACCAGCAGCGCTCGACGACTCGCCTCCACCCGTACCCAAACCGCCACTGCCGCCCTGATTCCACCCCCAGCTCTCGAGATTCTCATCGTCCCGTGGCCTGGACCCCCCCAGCAGCGTCTTGTTCTCGCCCTTGTCGTCGCTTCCTAGTGGGTCGCGGTCGGTCATGTGTGCGTCGTCCGATGCGGGTGAAGAACAGAGGTGGGCATTCAGCCCAGGGGGCCCGCCTCCCGATGCTGATGTCCCTGCGGCTGCTGATGCTGCCGCCGCCGGCGCACTGCCCAGGAGTGCATCGGTCTCATTGAGGCCACCATCGAGCTGAAGCGAGCCTAAACGGTCAGATGGATGGAGGACACACAGAGAGTGAATGCAGTCATCTCATCGTGGATCTGTGGCCATGGCCCAGCCTTCCTTGTGTCTGTGCGTACTGTGGTGGAAGGGGCCGTTGGTCACGGCCGCGAAGCCGCTGAGGTCCTGGTCGTCGTTGGGGTCGCCCCCGCCCATCTCGGCCTTGTTGCTGTCGTTGTCGCTCTCGCCCCCGTTGTCAATATGGCTGGCAAACGGACCCATATTGACGGCGCCGAAGCTGCCGGTATTGTGGTCGCTGTCGGTGTTGTGCGGGATGTCTGCCAGCCGCGATGAGGGGAGGGGGTCGTTGACACTGGCCACGTCGGCCATTGAGGTGTTCTCGTGTCCGAATGTGGGTGTGCGGGCGGTGGGGTTGGCCTCACGGTGGCCCATGGGCTCAGATGAGGGGGCGGGGGCGGCGGTGGGGTTGTCCTGATTGGTGGTGGTGGGTGGTGTGGTGGATGTGTCGACGGCAGCCATGTCGGTCTCATTGTTGTCATTGTTCTCTGTCTTGCCCTCTCCTGTTCCCGCTCCGCCTCCCTCGGCCTCGGCCTTGGCCGGCCCGACGGCCTTGGCGTCGATGGCGGCCTCGTCGACGTCCTCATGCACATGCTTGTTCATGTCCAACACCGGCGGGAACGTCACCTGAGCACAGACACACACACACACCCCACACAGACAGACAGACAGACAGACGCCCATGTCTGTGTGTTGGAGGGGGCATGGCAGGTTGTGTGTTGGGGGATGTCTGCTGGCTGACCCGGTCGATGATTTTCCTGCGCTGGAATGTGGTGTAGTCGAGGTCGAACCGCTTGAGCTGCAGCGTCAGGTAGCACGGACACTTGCCGATCAACAAACCCTGCACATGGCACACAACACACGCTGCATGTCCCAATGGGGCTGGGCCGGTGGTGGGTATTGAGTGTGTGTTGTGATGTGATGCTGGCGAAATTTTTGACCTTGGTGGCGTCGACTTTTTTGTTGCACTTCTCGCAGTTGTACTGGTTGTCGCCCTCTAAGTTCTGGTGACGAAACACATCAAGGTGGCCATTAGTGTGGTGTGGTGTGTGTGTCTGGCCGGCCATTAATTAGTGTGGTGCGTGCGTCTTGTGTTGCGTGTGGTACCTACCTCTGGGTGGAGGAAGTTGTCGAGTGCCTTCTCGAGTGAGTCGTTGAAGATCTGCTCAAACTCGCTACGCACATTCAGAGAGATGTCCAGAAACTGATTAGCACACACACACACGAACAGAGCCACAGACACAGACACACAGAGGATGTCACGTGTTTGTGCGTGTGCGGGCCATGCAGCCCCGCTGGCCAGCTCCCTACCTACCTTGTCAGAGTGTTTGGAGACGTATTTGCATTCTTTGCATCTGACGTAGTCGATGAGCTCCCCCTGGTAGAGGTGGTTGATGAAGTCGTCGCTCTCGTTGCTGATGCACGTCGACTCGATGGCGTCGAACAGCACACGGCAAAACTCCTGCACACACATGACCACACACACGTGGACACATCTGTGTTGTCTTGCATGTGTGTGTGCATGGCTACACACCTGCACATCATGTTGCTGGAAGGACTCTCGAACATCCCACTGAAAGCTACGCGTCAGATCCTACACGCACCTCCACACCACACACCGCACATGCACACCCCACAAGCACAGCCACAGCCGCCCCCCCGCACGCACCTTGGTCTCAGCGTAAGACTGGTGTGAGAGCTGCAGTATGCCGAATAGCTTCTGCAGCTGGTAGGGGATGCAGTTCTCCTTCTCGACGTCCTCCTCCTCATTGTAACTAACCACACAATACCACACACAATGCCACACACAACACCCGTTGGTGTGCATGTGTGTGCTGCGGTGTGGTGGTGCGTACTTCCAGGCGTAGATGCCGGTCCTGAACTCGGGCGTCATGTAGAGGGTCTGCAGGAGGCTGTTCATGTAGCACGTCGCGCCCTGGTTCGACAAACCCACATAGTCTGAAGTACACACCACACACACACCCACACCCACACACCGCACAGAGACATTTGCCGGCACCAACGCCCTCAGACACCCATAACCTGCCCCCCTCCCCCCTCCCTGTCCACCTGCACGCCTCTGCCTTCCCTCTCCCTCTCACCGTTTCGCTTGCCCGTGGTGCTGGTGGTGCTGTTTTTGTTGTCCCACGTCTCCTCCTGCATGGGTGCACTGCTGGCGGCGGCCGCAGCCGCCCTGCTCTCATCGTAGGGCATGATGGCCGTGCACACGCTCGACTCGGCCATCGTCACACTTCACACGCAGATGTGCCGGCTGCTGGCGGTCGGGCTGAGGATGTGGCAGGGAGGAGGGATGGGCGTGTGATGGTCACCAGATAAGCGAGAGGGCGGGGAGAGCGGCTTGTTGGCTGGAAAGGTTGTCGTAGGCATTGGTCCGTCTCGGTCAGACGACGGAGCGAGAGATGCGCATCACTGACATCGCTGGCGCTCCGTCTGTCCAATACACAAGCTACCCGTCAGCACAGATCTCTACTTCACAAACTCACTCCTCTTCGATGCGAGCCGAGAAAGGCGAGCTTGGGGAAGGAAGATCCGCGCCGCTCCTCCTTTCCCCTTCCCCGGTATACAGAGGTCTTGGTGGGTGTGCTTGTTGCTGCTGCTGCTGCTGTTGCTGCACCACCAGCGGCATCTGTGGTTGTGCGTCGGCATGAAGGTGCTGTTGACGGGCGGCGCCGGCTTCGTGGGCGGCCACACATGCGAAGTGCTGCTCAAGAGGGGAGACGAGGTCAGACAAGACATACAAAGCCAAACACACACACGGCACGGCATAAGACAGACAGACGGACAGAGTCACCTTTGTCTGCGCGAGATCTCGCTGGATGGATGTGTTGTGGATGCGTCTGTTGTGTGTGCGGTGTGGTGTGTGCAGGTGGTGCTGCTGGACAATGTGAATGACTACTACGACCAGCGCCTGAAGGAGCACACCCTCGACATACTCAGGAGCGTCCCCACCGGCAAACTCACCGAATACCTCATCGACCTCAGGGACCTCGACGCGGTCACTAAGGTGAGTGGCGCGACAACGGGACGGGCGGGCGCGTGTGAGTATCTGCATGGCCATGTGCCCGTGGGTGTGTGTCAGGTGTTCGAGGAGCACAAGTTCGACGTCATCTGTCACCTGGCGGCTCAGGCTGGCGTCAGACACTCCATCCAACACGCCATCTGTAGGCCGTCATCAAAACCGACAGAGAGAGAGATGGATGGACACATGGATCGGTTATCGCCACACGCACGGCGCCTGCTTGCATGTGTGTGTTGTTCAGCGAATGTGCAGACGAACATCTTGGCGACCGTTCACCTGTTGGAGTTGTCCAGGAAGCACAACGTGCCCAACTTCGTCATGGCCTCGTCGTCGAGCGTCTACGGCAAGAGCTCCACACCCCCATTCAGCGAAGACCAACTCTGCAACAAACCCGTATGCAGCCAAGCGGGCAGAAAAGGACACACAGATGCGGCATTGCATGTTTGCCGTCGTCGGTGTTTTTGCGTGTGTGTGTGTGTGTGCGTGTGTGCAGATCAGCCCTTACGCTGCGACGAAGCGGAGCTGCGAGTTGTTTGCGCACACGTACCACCACCTGTACAACCAGAATGTCACCTGCCTCAGATTCTTCACCGTATACGGACCCAGGTCAAACACCGACACACACACACAGATCGACACACACACACACACACAGAGAGACATTGACCTGTGTGCACGAGTACGAGTGATGGATGTGTGTGTTTCAGAGGTCGGCCTGACATGGCTGCGTACAAGTTCATCGATCGCATCTACCACGACAGAGCCATCGACAAATATGGAGACGGATCTGCCATCAGGTACTCACACACACACACACCCCACACACTCGTGCGGCCCTTGCAATGGCCCCTCCCACCAATCGGTTGCTCAACAGGGAGTTCACTTACATATCTGACATAGTGGATGGCGTCATCGCAGCCATCGACAACCCAAGACCATACGAAATCGTCAACCTCGGTACGCAAACATGCAAACACTTATCATTTGGCATGGCTGCTTACATGGATCAGTGTGTGTGTAGGTGGTGGTGCGACGCACACGTTGAACGAGTTGATATCGACGATCGAGAAGCACTGCGGCAAGAAGGCACTCATCAACCAAATGCCTGACCAACCCGGCGATGTGCCGCTCACCAGGTGGACCAGCTGGCTGCTTACACACACATGCAGACAGAGGTACATTCATATCTCCATGTATGTCTCTCCATCTTCGTGTGTATCAGTGCCGACCAGAAGCGCGCCCAGGCAATCCTGAACTTCCACCCGAAGGTCTCACTCGACGACGTAAGTTTCGATATAGACGCACAGACACTAACAGCAACAGCCGCCAGACGCATACCTGTGCCCCTCCCATCAATCCACTGGTCCATCAGGGCATCCGTCAGACGGTTCATTGGTACCTGATGTACCAGAAGCTCAACAAGGGCCTCACCAACGGCGTGTAGCCAGCTAGCTAGCTGCCCACCCAGCTAGACACACTCACCCATCGCAGAGAGGGATGGATGGAGAGCGATAGGGGCGACGCATGGATAGACAGCAGACGGAGGGACGTGTGTAGGGGAGCGACACGTACAATGAGGGCGGGAG
>CDMY01000758.1:0-23542 GCA_001179505.1 Vitrella brassicaformis | reverse complement strand
AATTATTCATTGGTTCACGTACGTACCGTCCTCGACTGTCTGTCTCTGTGAATGAATGTGGTGCCTCTACCGACACTGTCTGGCTGTTTCTGTATGAATTATGTATGTGTTGTATGTAATCTTATGTCCGTCTTATGTGTGCGTGCGAGTGTGTGCGTAAGTGTGAAGGCAAATGGACTGTGTGGTCAATACAAACGAGTGTTATCCAGTTCGATGTGTGAAAGGCATTGGTATGCGAGGAAAGAACATGGCAAGGAAGTGTGATTCAACGGGTTGCAACCCAAAGCTTTTAAATTTTCTCTTCCTTTTCTTTGGCGGCTTTTAAAATGCGTTCCTTGTTTGTCGGAATTCTCCTAAAATTCCTCAATATTTATTTTTAAAATATTTTTCGTTTTCAAAAAATTGCGATAAAATGTGCGATGAGGGGAGGAGGCTTGCACAGGGGGGTTGCAGTTTAAATGTCTGCAACCGCCAGAGCCAACGTCTGCGGCGGTGCAGTCCGTTATGTGATTTGGCTTGAAAGCACCGTCGGCGTCGGTGTTCCTTCCTTTGTGTGTCTGCGTGACTTGGGCAGGTTGTGTTTGATTGGTTGCACTGTCAGTGCCATGGCCTTTTTGGCTAGGGTGCTGAGCAGCGAGAATACGATTCGCACGGGGGGCTCTGGCGTCAACCTTTGGCAGAGCGGGGCACCATGCTCAAGGTGCGGCGCCGAGAGTCACGGCGCGGACGTGTGCTTGCTCAAGGCTCTGGATTGTTTCAACACTGGAGAGCTTCCCAGCGGGGCCGGCGCGTATACGAAGCACGGAGGCAGCATCCTCCCTCTCATGGCTTGCTCAATGGATCAGCCACTCGAATGCCTCTATGTAGTCGAGAAAGGTGCAGTCCGTCGAACCGCCTCAGCCGGTTTGAATGATAAGGAGTCTGTTTCTCGTGAAAGCATGTTATCTGCTTCAGCTCGCTGTCAGTAGGGATCCTGACTGCGGCTGGCTTCGCGGTTGCGTTAATCTTCGATGGCCAGCTTGGGTCCGACACAACTGTGTAAACTTCGGGTGGAGTCTCCTTTTTGGGGGAGGGAGTGGCCGCTCGCAGTGTGAACACAGCATAGCGAAATGTATCACGCATTGCCACAATCGTGCCGATTTAGGTCCACAGCTGTGCCAACATTCGGTGGCTGGTTCTCTTTCTCAAGACGGCGCAGGGCGATGGCCGCTGGCGTGGCACCTGGCGTGCAGACACAGCATGACGAGATGTATCAGACATACATGCTTTTGCATCGAATGAATGAGGGTCCCGAGAGAAAGCAGAATTCCGTGTAACCGACACCAGTGTTCGCCACCTTTTACCCGAACGAGAGGGCGCAATGGCGATTAGAAGCAGACTCGTCTCTCGCAGCGTCCGTGCGCCTATATTTCATCAACCAGATCGACCTTGAAGCGTGTGCAAGGACATTGCGATTGAGTTGGCGGTGAGCAAGTTTTCAGCGGCTATGGTCCCGTTTGCGCGGACGAAGAGCGACGACCGCTTGCGTACGAAGAGAGCGTAAAGCAGTTGTGCCGTGAACGATGCATTGTGTGACTGATGGTTCATGGCTGTGTAAACTTTCAGTGATCCCTTTTTCTTTCTGACGAAACGAAAAGCGATGCGCACTTCATGTATCATGCATTGACACAATTGTGGTGATTTGGGTTGACGGCAGCGTCAACCTTCCGTGGCTTGTTCTCGTGTTTCACGGAACGCAGAGCTTGCGTGAGGACAGAGCACACAAAGAGCAATCACACACAGACTTGCGCGTCAGGCGCACCAGAAACCCGAGAGAAAACAGCCAAAAACCGATTTTCCGGGTTTTTGCCGCCGTTTTTCGCGCGAACGCGTTAACGGATTTAAAGCTCGAAGCAAAGTCGTTCCTCGCAGTAAACCCTCCACAGATATCAGAAGACAGATCTT
Source organism: Vitrella brassicaformis (assembly GCA_001179505.1). Taxonomy (NCBI): domain Eukaryota; family Vitrellaceae; genus Vitrella; species Vitrella brassicaformis. Next base: position 21,598 of record CDMY01000758.1, on the reverse strand, counting down.
GAAAAAACGTTCTAGAAAAAAAGTTGGGTTGTCGCCGGGAAACTGGGGCTGTATAACCACCCCCCGTCAGCTCAGCTTTCAGCTTAGAGCACACTTCGTGAAACTGATCTGAGCTGTCGTGTGCATGGTGTATTCATGTGTTGGCTGCTTGTTGCTTTGGTTGCTCAGAGGGCGCTCATTGTTCTACTTCCCCATTCTGGCTTCTGTACATTTGCCAAGAACCGATTCCGCGCATCACTTACTCGATATATAATATATATTCTGTGTATCGGCGGCATCGTGCAGGGCGAACCCAGGACAGCTTCCATACAAGACAGCTCTACGCACAACTTCATCAGTTGGAGTGCAACTGGCTGTCAACTTTTCTAGTCTACGCACCAGTTGAACAGTTTGTCCATGGCAATTCAGCGTGGACTCGAATGTAGGCATGTCTCTTTGACCACCACGAAAAGAAAAGCTATGGACAAAACGCCATTGCATCTTTGACTTGTGTTGCTTCGGGGTTTATGCCGGACACGAGCTCGAAGCGCCCCTAATTTGTCTGGTTGCACAGCTGATACCATATGCTTATTGCCGGATGCTAACACAGACAGAGTGTGACCAGCAAGTGAATCTTCATGTACAGGAGATGCAACTCTTTAATTACAGTGATCATGACATGTGGCGCGAGCATTTCATGATTCGGCACATATAGATGAAGGCCCAATAAAATAAGGTTATGAGTTATGAGTGGATCCTGTCAACGTCGGCAACTATATCTGAAACCCACGGCGATCGGCACCTCACCAAACCCATCCAAGCGGGAACCTGCCAGAAGAGGAAGACACAGAGCCAGCGGTAGCGATACGCCGGGAGGGGGGGAAAGGGGGACGTGGCATGAAGGAGACACGACGAAGTGCATTCGGGGCAGCGTGTCAGTCCGGGCTCGGCTGTCCTCGTCTCGGTTTGACGGGACGACTCGCCCCGACAGATTCCCAGAGAGACATTTACCAAAAAAATCGGCTATCGGCTCCCTCCTCACAGAAGATCTCGTCCCAAGGCAGCACCAGGATCCGTACAAGTCATCGGCACCGCTGCTGCAGGTGAAAGCACTCAGTGGTGCACCACCTTCGTCACACACATCTCTGTGTCCCTTCCGTGGTCTGTTTCGTGTGTTGTCGGTGCGGGGCCAGCTTCTTGTCGTGACGCCACTGATTGCCATTCTGGTGGTTCTCGTCGCCCTTCTCATAGGCTCCGCCTCGGCCGGGCCCGTATCCCAAGGCAACACCGTCCGCCGGCACGCGCCGAGGCGCCGACACGTGACTTCGTCGCGTGCCGATGGCACAGATGACGTGGATACTTCCGTGCATCAGGGCAACCTCACCTCCAACACATCATCAGGTGGTCAGTCATGCACAGAGATGACCGCATATGTCATGGGACTGGCACACATGAAATGGCTGACTGTGTGGGTTTCAGTACTATCGGTCCTCGAGAACACCAGACCTCTAGACAAGATGCGAGGGAGACATATGGACCAGCTGACCCTGTGGGCGCCCAATGGCGTCAATGTCGCATATCTCTATGACTCGAATTTGTGCATCGCCAAGACGTACAACATCACTGATACGAAAAGCGGAGGCACCGCGGCAGGTGCGACCTCCATTTTGAGGAATGGTTTGGCCCTCCGAAGTGCGAGTGATCCAACTAGACCCGGGCTCCGCGCTGATCCGTGGTTTCCGTACGGCGGACGCGCTGGGATTCTCCAGCTCATCGATCAAGACAGCACCGTACGCAAGATGTATCGATGGATGATTTGAGTGAGTGAGGGATGCGTGTACATGGCTCAGGTCGTGTGGGACTTTAACACCACGAAATTCGAGAGAGGACGCATTGCCATTCAGCACCACGAGACAATTGGGCTGCCGAACGGCAACATCTTGTACCTCCTGTGGGTCGTCAAGGACTACGCTGAGGCCATTCAGGCCGGCCGCGATCCTGCACGAGACATACCAGACAACCAAAACAAGTCGGGGTATCTGCTGACGGAGGAGATCGTTGAGGTCACGCCGGTCGGCAAGAACTCCGCAAAGGAAGTGTGGCGTAAGTATATGATGCACGACATGTGTAAATCATGCTGTCTGCCATCATTAAATTCTGTCGTGCACTGGCAGGTTGGAGAATGTGGGACCACCTTATCCAGGTAAGTGTGTGGCTTCCCCCTTTGTCTCTGTATCGCTCTTGTGGTCCAGGACTTCGATAGGACAAAGGACAATTACGGTACACCACACACACGCACACACACGTAAAACACCCCCCACACACATTCATGGACATAGAGAAATGGATGCTGTGCCTGCTGCTGTTGGTTATGTCAGTTCCTTACTGCGACCATCCAGACGACTACTACTACAGACTCGATGTCAACATCCCGCCCGTGACAGCGAGGGACATAAGCTTTTCAGTTTCAGTGGACTGGCTTCACTGGAACTCACTCGACTACAACGAGGAGCTGGACCAGATCATGATATCGTCCCGGTGAGAGCGTCACGCTTTGTCTCTTCTATGCTGTCCTTTTACTGCTCTTATGTTCTGTCTCATCAGTCACACAAGCGAAATCTACATAATCGACCACTCCATCAGCACCGCCGAGGCAGCGACGGCCAAAGGCGATTTTCTGTTCCGTTATGGCCGTCCCTTCAACTATCGCGCGGACCCGTTTGACGCTAATCGCGTCCTCTACAGCAGCCACAGTGCCAAGTGGAGCTTCAATGACATTCGCTTCAGTTCAACTTTGCTGGGTGCCATCAAGGAGGCGAGATATGACGTGTCGCCAACCCGCAACATAATCGTCTTCAACAATGGATGTTGGGCGGAGGGAAGCTGTTGCCAGGTAGGGCATGGAGGGGTGCTGGATATCGGATGCATTCGGATGTATTTGTATTTCTCTCCTTTTTCAGGAATTCGTAGTACCCAGAGTATGCGGAACCAGCTACGGAGATCCGAGTCGTTGGGTAGAAAACACTGAGCAGGTCTTTCAGTACGACTTCGACCGGGCAGATATCGTTTCATCCTGCCAGAGGCTTCCGGGATCCAAATATTTGATCTTCTATGCGTCTCCACGTTCGATTGACGTCTCAGCCTCCAAGGGGTGAGTGATCAGTCAGTCAGATAAAAGAAAGCAAGTGCATTAAACACTCCCTACACAAACATAACGATGCATCTCTACTGTCACACATGCACTCCACTCACGTTACCTTACCCCTTACTGCCTGTGTCGTGGATCCTGATTGTCAGGGAAACCAACAAGGTTTGTCCCGACACTGGGAACAGTCTCCGCGCCTGGCGGTATTCGACGAGCTACTCTGGCGTCCGTGCTCTCAATCTCGTCTGTCAGGACCCAGCCGTTTGTACAAAGTTGCCTGTTTTGCCATTTTCAGAGTGTCCTGTAGGAAGGTGCTATGGTAAGGACATGGTCTGGTAACGAGTCTAGAAGCGCACGAATATGCGTGGTTGCCCGCTGCCCTGCTTTTGGTTTTTTCGCGTGAGTTTGTGTTTTGACTTCCTTCGTCTTTCCTCGACACGTGCCGTGGGTGGGAGCTAAGGGTATGCAAGCAATAGGCAATAAATAAATAGGAATGGAGACATTACTGAGAACTTCGTAGAACAGCCGGATATGGACCTTATCCGCACGATTTTGCTACAAGCTTGTGATACTGCAAAACGACATATCGAGATCCATTTGTTGACGTGCTTCAGAGTCGCTCACACGTCCATTAAGTCAAAGCTGGACGAAAGGCAGTCTGTCCGGTAACGGCCCCCTGTGCACGGCCTTAGACACACAGTCAGCCCTGCGCGAGCGTAAAAGGGATATGAATCGAGCGAGTCTACGATGGAAAGCATTGAATGCATAGCGCAACGGCAGGCAGAGTCTGACGGTCTGCAATACATCGAAATGATTTGTAGTGGCCGGGTGTCTGTCGAATAAACACTGTAACCATGTCTGATTTTATGGCACGTTGCCGATTGTGTTTCAATGGACGTCTAGAAAGATTTCAATGGACAACGGCGCTCGTTCGAGCCTCAACAAAGACACTGCAAGCAAGGAAAGGGAAACAAACGAGCAACGCTTATTAAAGCATAACGAAGAGACGGCGAGCTTCGGTGAGCTCGCTGAGGTGCACAGGATGAAACACAAGTCAGCACTGTGTCTTCCCCCCCCCTTGTCAGTCTTTCATACTTGCAGTGTTTTGAGTACATGCTTAATATACAAGTGTTTGTCGTGGTCTCGAACGTACATGCTTAATATACAAGTGTTTGTCGTGGTCTCGAACGCTACGTGTCTTTGTCGTTACGTGTTCCTTTTACTATGTCTACGTGCTCTTTCTATTGCTATGTGTAAGGATCTACTACAGTGACCAGCCTGCATACATGCATCGATACAACATTGAGAGCCTTGTCTCATTGTCTTTCTATATTGTGTCTCGTGTGGTCAGATCTTGCGGAGCTTGGTGAGCAGGATGTTGTGAGTATGGTGGCCATGCTCTTAAAGGCCTCTGTCACCTCGCCGACCACTGGAGCATGTGCTCTTTGCCATGCCAGGCTTCGACCAGCGCCGCATTACTTCCATCCATTTCTGTCAGCATTGACAGCTCCTCGGCCGACACACCGATGCTCGCCCCGAAACCGTAACGGCCACTGGTGAGCACACTGCAAGCCATACAGTAAAGACAGAAAGGGCACTCGGGCACAATATGAGTGGACGACTTGTTTGTGTCCTCACGGAAAATCCAAGTGCAGAGTCGCGTCCTCCTGGACATTGTAATGAGCCAGTGTGCGGTTGTCCTCCATATTGGTCGACTGATGAATGAATGACTGTTTGTTTTGTGGCGAGGAGGCCCTTCTCCTGCTGCAGCTGCATCTTGACAGCCCATACTAGCGCACGGTTGTGTAGGCTTCATCTCCACCTTGTGAACAGAAACAATGCCGACGAGCTCTCCAATCGATATCCTGCGAGGCATATGACTCGGGGAGCGAGAAAGCAATGCAGATGTTGACTCTTGTCCACGCCTGCCTGGCCCTGCCTGGCTGTCTGCCTTTCGTGCACATCCACATAGGTGCATAGGTACCGTCTCCGAGTTTGTCGGCGATGTCTGTGAGCCCGCTGAGTCGTCTGCGTCCTGCCTCTGCAGGGGTAGCGTTGTGGTAGACGACCAGGATGCGGGGAGGCAGCCCCACAACGGTGGTGCTGCCGCTGGGGGGAGTGCCACTCAGCTCCCGCCCCGACTTGCCGCCCTTGCCACCGGGCAGGTCGGCCTCATCCGCAGACGTGCTGAAGCAAGCAATCCAACGACACGCACACAGGTCGGGATGCACGGCACGAATGTCTTGCTGACGTGTCTTCTTTGGCCTGGAGTGCTCGTCTGGCGGTTTGTGTGGCGTTGGTGACGTTGCTGAGGTCGAGTGACTCCTGGATGTCGGCCTCGATGGCAGCGTGTGCACTCGACAGCTTGGCAAAGTCATCGGCAGTGAGAAAGAGTGGCAGCGGCATGGGCAGCCAGGGTACCGTGCCAGGCTGTACAGCATCGATATCTCCGCACTGATCGATCCATGGGTCGGTGGATGGACAGCAATGACACCGAGGCATAACAAAGATATACAAACACACAGATTCACATGGGGCTGGCCATGGTGGTTGGGTCTGTTACTTGAAGAGTTCTGTGTTCACGTGTTTGTCCCGCCCGCTCCCCTTTGGCTTGCCGGCTTGCTGACCGTGTCCAATGTGACGGCGAGTATCTTGTTGTCGTCGTCAACTTTGACCGAACGGATGAGGTATTCATTGGCCTTTGTCTCCGTATAGTTCCAGTCGCCCAACACTCGGAAAAGGGTGCTAGAGGGGAAGTCTACATACGCCAGCCGACGGGAGCCACCACCACCCTGCTTGGCCTTGAGCTGACGAGCCCGCACAACCAAAACCAGCGAGAGGGGAGGCAGAGAGTGAGACACCTCTGGCTGGTGATTGACTGATGTTCCATGCACACCTACCGGTGGGGGTGTGATGTTCTTCCAGTAGAAGTTGGGGCTGGCGGCGTTGATAGCAGTGGTGTCGAATGATCAGAGCAGGACCATGTTCCACTTGTGCAGCACGTGGTCTTTGGCCGTACCCACCAACGACTCCCACGTCGTACCTGCCTTCATACCCAGGTCACGAGGAGTCACCTCACTAACACACAGACACAACACGCAACCATGCTGCACTCCTGTAGCACGCTGGCTGTCCGGGTGGTTAACTGACCTCTTGCGCCACGCGGATGTTTCGAAAAGACTGAGGTCGAAGTTGGAGAGGTGTGCTGAGGCAGGGAGCTCACCGATGGCACAGTCGTGGAAGTTGGGGCGCCAGTTAGGACGAGGTGAGAATCCATCATCCATGATGGTTGCAGAGTGTCCTACTTGAAGAATCCGAAAGTTTCTGCGTGCCCCTCGTAGACGGCTCAGAAGCGGGCGCCGCAATAGTTGGATGCGAACTCGAAGCCGCATGGCGCCCCATGAGCAGAAGGTGTAGCTGCCACACAAGACACACGCACTTTTCCATCGTCGATCTATCTGGATTGATACCTTGGTTGGCTAGTCGCTGGGCCTTTTCTTTACCTGCAGTATCCGATAGGCACGATTTTCCAGGAGACGTCCTTCCAGGTGCTGGCCGTTGGGGACATTTCCATTGTGGGGGTCGGCTGTAGGACCCACCGTCGGTGGGTTGGGGAGCTGGAGCAGCCTCCAGACGCCGGGCCGATACAGCGGCCTCTTCCTGGTAAAACAGGCCACACGAGACGCACCGCTGGATGCCTGGGGAGCCCCAGCGCTGAATGCCTGGGGACTCTGGAGGCATCCAACGCTCCTGGGGTGACTGGGGGGCCCCCGGCATATCCCGCTGGATGTCCGGTGGCATTCAGCGGTGGATGTCACCCGGCATTCAGCGGTGGACCGACGCTGGCGAGGACGGCATGCTGCTGCCTCCCGGCTTCTCCCGATGGATGTCCGGTGGCATACAGCGCTGGGGCTCCCAGGCATCCAGCGCTGGGGGCCCCAGTCACTCCACCGCTGCAGGCCGGGAGAGCCCCAGAAGCTGCGCTGGATGCCAGGAGACGTCCATCCCCAGGTGCGATGGATGCCCACTGATGGATGCCAGCGGGCATTCAGATGCGCTGAATACCGGGCGGCCCCCATCCCCACCGCTGAAAGCCCGGGGACATCCAGCCCCACCGCTGAATGCCGGGGGGCGCCCAGCCCCACCGCTGAATAACCGGGCGACATCCAGCCCCACCGGCGACGCCCTGCATACACACACACACACAGAAATGTGATGGCGGGGCATCAAGTGATAGCAGGCAGGTTGGTTACGATGGAAATAAAGTGGTTCCAGCGGCCTAGGCCCACGTGCCCCAGAACCCCGAAGTAGCTGTCGAGCCAGCCGGCAATGCCCGTCCATCCCCAACCGCAGGCAGCAGGGTGCCATCTCGCAATGCCGAACCACCCCCTGGTCCATTCATATGCCGCCGGACAGACAGGCGGCCGGAAAATGGGCAAAGCAGCGACAAGCCTTCTCTCCTTTTCTTTTCTGGATTGGCTCACCAGCCATGGTAGGCAGGACTCACCAGCGCCCCTTGGCAACCCACCCATCCATAATGGCGCATCCGTGAAACCTGCCCTAATGGCGCACTCCTCTCGTTCTTCAGTGCACTCACCCATGACCAGCGGCCGTTGCCAACCCACCTGAACCAGGCCGTGCACAAGACGAGGCCAATCCATTCATTGCATATGTATGTACGTGTGTATCTGTGCGGTGCGCGTCCGTCACCCGAATCCAGTGTATTCGTGGGGGCCATACCCTCGCGCAATGCCGACCCATCCCCTGAAGGACAATCGAGACGCCCTCGACCCTCGTTCTTATTTGATGCAACATGTCACAGGTTACCAGCCAGGGTTCCAGCGGCAGATGTCTGAAAGAGAGCAGAGCACGGACACAGAGAGCAGGTGTTGTGATTGCATGGCCGGGCTCGCCGTCTTTCAATCGGCCCACCCACCTTCCATGGTCCGGTTTTCCTCTGCTCTAGCAATGCCGGTCCAGCCGCAGTCGGGATTCCAGCGGGCAATGCCAACGTAGCCCCTGAAGGAGACCAAGGCAAGGGATGCAAGCAACTTGCACCTGGATGCAACCCTCTCTGTCATGCAGCGTACCATGACCGTTGGATACCCGGATGGCCGCTAACCAACACAATCACATACAAGAAAGCGAGTCCACCCACGGCCTGTCTTCCGCGTGTATGCGTGCGCAGTACTGTAGGGGATTCCGACGCTCGTGGCCTGAAATGGCGCCTCTGCGCGCGTAAGGAAATCGACAGATTCGACCCGCTCGCTGGATGTGAGGCATTTGATACATGATCGCGGCTTACCCTTCGTAGTACCACGGGGTCCGGGTGAGAAGAGGCCCGGACTCTCGCGAAACCCGAAGCTGTGGACCTGTCCACCACTGGGCAGCCACGCCTCTGCAGCACGCACAGCAGGACGGGTGACGTGTCAGATCTCTGTCCCGTGTGCATTGTCGACACAGATCTCTAGATCTCTTGCCCAGCCCTCCCGACCTTTGTCCTCGGACCAGACGCGCTTGTCGCTTTCGTTCGAGGCATACCACCAGCTCCAATAGCTGTCGTAGTCCTCCGCCGTCCAGATGGTATCTCTGGGCCGAAATAGGGGCGCATTCCACCCTTGAGAGAGATATCGAGGGTGGCCTCGGTGGCGCCATCGTTGGTCACTCCGATGGTGACGGGTGTCACAGACGGGTGTCTTCTGCCCCGCTGTGATGTTCTGCTTGAGGAGCGCGTGGTCGACGGTGAGCTGGTGGCTGCTGCCCAGGCAAACGATCGCAAAGAGAGACGTGGGGGCTGGAGGGGGTCGTAGCTCGCACGCTCTCGCACCGTTTCTTCCTTCGTTTCTCTTCCATAATACGAATGGTTTTCCGCTTATCGTTCCTGTTTGTCCTCTTCGTTGGAGTCGTGCCGTCTGCGGCGCAGGTGGACGGCACGCTTGAGCTTGGATACGCTGGAGACTTCAGGTCAGAATACGTTCTAAAAGCCTCCTTCTGAGGGCCGCTTACATGCATGAGTGGTTCCTTGGATGTTGCCGCGTGTTGTCTACAGGTTTGGGTCGTTCGCGTGGATCTTTCCTATTCAGGCTTGGGTAGCCAAACTAGTGTGGGAGAAGAACTATACGGATCTGCTGCCGGTGCCGCTGGCGGACAAGAGGGACTTTAACATCTCATTAGACATACTCGACACCATCGAAAACCAGGTAAGTGACTCACACACACTCACTGGAGCACCGTCCGGTACGTCGGACGACATGGATTGCTTGATCGGTTTGTCAATTGGTTGGCTTCAGGCGCGGACTGTTGAATGGGCACAAGGTAGGTGCCTTCACGGGAACACTGAGAAAGCTGAAAACGGACACAGCTTGGCGATGGAGACATAGACATGAGGCGGGCCACACAAGAGTGCTGCGTGCTGCAGGTCTGATGAGACCATGTGCAGGAACGAGAGAACCAGGTACAGACGGGGTCAAAAAAGGGGACAAGAAACGGAGCCCCGGCACCAGCCACGCACCAACGGCCACGCATCTTTGGATGTGTCTCTGTGTGTCTCATGCACTATGTTGTGTGGCACACGCGTTAGTGAATGCGTTGATATGTTGTCACATCTCCGCCTCCACAAAAGCCATTGCTTCGCTTGGTACGGACACATATACGTCACACACACATTGACACACTAGGACGACAACAGACAGGAAGGAGCCTCCGAACAGCCGTGATTGTCATGTTCGGCTTCTCGTGTTGTACGGCAATCAACGGGCAGGCACTACATTCAAGACGGTCCAGATATCCGACCTTTCGGGCGACCCCGATCTGTCGAGGCGTGCCTTCTATCAGTACATGTTCAGGTACGTACGTACGTACAGTACGCACACACACCTCACGGCAGTTGAGGAGACCCAGACAGACAGACAGACAGACAGACACAGAGAGAAAGAGAGACAGAGAAATTGCATCTCTTGCCTAGACAACACTATGCGCTATGGCTGCACCTGTGTGCAGGACTTTGCACGGAGGCGAACTGTGCAACGCGGATTTGGAAATTGTCAAGAATTTCACAATCAGGCGGATGACCTTTTTCTACTCCGACAATGTCCTTGGTATGTCAAGGTCACCCGCCACAGAGGGGCAGTGGGTAGCAGGAAGCTGAGATTGTGGCTTGCCTCATTTGCGCTGCCTACACGCAGGTCAGAGCCATTTCGAGCGTTACGAACGGTGTGTCAAGGAAGCATATGGCGATGAGCTTGAGGTGACAAATCCGCCCAACCATCAAATCACCCTGCTGGCCGGCGGCTGCATGGAAGCCTTGTGCGTGTGACCTACGTTGATGTATGCAGTTTCGTGGTCAGCCCTTGCAAGGACTGCCCAGCGAGAGAGATTTCAACGACAGAAAAAGCTTCCTTGACCAGGTGGAAGCAATCAAGCTGCTCTGGTATGAGACACAGAATGGCACTGCTCACGCCACCAGGCCATCGCGTTGTATGTGTGTGTGCGTTTTGTGTATGTATGAATGTATCGACAGGAGCAGCCGAATCGACCTGTCCATGGCGACACTCAACAGTCGTATTTTTGTCCTCTTCCTGTCGACGGGGTATTCGGTGTTCTTTCCCTTGATCATCGAAAAGGGCCTCGTAGGTCCGGGGCACTTCTGGCGGGTCGTGACGTCGGACATCTTCGTCCACAGAGAGGGGTGAGGGCATGTGGTCGGCTCATCAGATAGATTGATTGTCGGCTCGCTTCCCTGGTATGTGTGTGGCTGCAGGACCCTTGGACTCCCCAATTCTCCAGCGGACTGGACCTGCGACCCAACACTGCCGAACGACCCGCTGTGCGACTATGAGACAAATGGGGGGTACCCTCCCTTTTGGCATCCAGACGTCATTGGTCAGTTCGCCGGCGGCATGCTGGAAAGAACTGACGTCCGCGACCCTACCAACTACCCTAAGTGAGCCACTCTCGCCCGTGACGCATCACAATCGACAGGCACACTCATCGAGCCATCTATGCTTGTCGTGTGTTGGTTGGTCTTCAGGTTCGTAAAATTCTGGAACGAAGAACTGACCCCGAGTGACTTCCCTGACCAGATGCACTGCTACTTGTATGGTGAGTGCCAGGTCGCACACATGTGAATGAGTGAGTGAGTGAGTGAGTGGGTTAGTGGGTGTGTGGTCGGTGGGGCCGCGCATATTTGCTTCCAGGTGGGTGCGAGAAGGACGGAGCCTGCAACCGCACCATCAGGAACGCAACCGACTGCACGGCATTAGACGGTAGGTGTCAGCCCTGTCGATGGAGCAAAGTGCACATGTGATGGCTGTCTCTTTGTTTGGGTCGTGTGTGTGTTGGTCAGGCATCTTTTACGATGGAGGTCTGGCGGCCACTTATTCCGGAATCGGTTTTATCGAGCCCTACCCCAACTACACGGACATCGACATCTTCCAAGGCAGACCCCCCCCCTACCCATGGCCGGGGGGGATGGGCATACCCGAGCCAGACCCCGTGGCGGGCGGAGAGGTGCACACAACTCAACCCACAGACACACACACAAGACAGAGACCTCCTCGAGCGCCGTGCGTGTCTTCCATGTCAGTCAAGTCGTGCTTTCGACGCCATGATGGCGCTCTTAGTGGCCACAAACACGCTCCTCAACAATGGCACTAATATAACAGTACTGATCAGCGGCACAACTACAGAAAGGTGGTGACATGCTCGTCTGTGCGGTCAATTGCAGGACGTGCGCGGCGACCTGTTGAAGGCGATGCTTGAAAGTCAGGCCCCTGTTGTCGGTATGTCTAGATGCTTTGGGTAACCGTCACATGAGTCTGCCTCCTTCCTCTTTAGGAATTGGCGGCAACGTCAGCTTTGACCCTTCGACGGGCAACCGCAATGACTCCATCCCCAAAACCTCATACTTTCGGATTGACGAAAGCGGGGCACCTACCCAACCGGAAGGTACTCACACACACAGAGAGAGGAGAGAGGGCCGAGATATCGGGTTGTCGATGTGCTATGTCGTATTTTGCTGTTCCCTGCGGTACAGCTGCTGCGTACGAGTGGTATCTGCAGAAAATGACGTGGTATGGGCCGTGGCGATTTGCCGACAACGCCATGGAGATTTTATCTCTCCCGCCGGAGTGTCCGGCGGGGCAGTACGCTGATAGCGATTGGATGTGCCGACAGTGCCCAGCAGGCCACTTCCAGCCGCAAGCAGGTCAGTCACTGTCACGTGCCTTCCACATGTCCGTATTGCTACCATCTACGTCTGTTTGTCTGTTTGCCTGTCTGTCTGTCTGTCTGTCCGTCTATCTGTATGTATGTCTGTCTCTGTGTGGGTATTCAGGTCAGGAGGAGTGCATTCCGTGTCTGCTGGGGACGTACAATGGTGACACGGGCCAGCCGTCTTGCACGCCGTGCGCCAGGGGAATGTATGCCGACACGAATGGCTCCCTGTCATGCACTCCCTGCCCACCCGGTCAGCCATTCTCACCTCCCGCAGGCAAAGTCAGGGAAACGGGCGATTGCGCACGAGTGGGTATTTATTGCAGGCAACTCCACGGATCAGCTGGGGAGCGAAATCTGCGACCCCTGTGTACGCTGCCACACTCATTCGCACACCTCTTCCTCCAGAGGAACCCTGATTATGCGTCCGTGTCTGGCGTATACTGCATGCTGGCTGTGCAGGCCAAGGGGAATTATGCTCCGGACAACGGCACGGAACTGTGTCTCAATTGCCCCAAGGGAACCTATCAGAATGATACCGGCCAAACACAATGCATCGTACGCGTCTATGTGCTTCATTCGTTCATTCATTCATTCATTCAGCATTCATTTGTTCCTTTGTTCATTCAGGAGTGTCCCTCCACTAAATCGACCCCCGATGTCGGTGCTCGCACCATTGAGGACTGCACTTGTGTCGAGGGCACTTTTCTCGACATTAAACACGATATGTGCAAAGGTAAGTGGGCAAGTGAGACACATGATTGCGTACTCACCTGTATTAATAAGTCGCGTGTGTGTGGGCATGTGTGCATGTGTCAGGTTGTGACGGCAACAAGTACACCGGTCTGCGTTGTGTGGGTGTGCTATACGATGAGGAGGCAGATCGTCTGTACGACTTGCCCCTACTGGAGAAGAACTACTGGGCCGCCCTCGTCAAGGATAAAGCTAGCTTTGAGGACATCGATGTATTCAGATGCCTCGAACCATACGCATGTCTTGGTACGCACACACATACATACATACACAAGCAGCCAACTTGCCCTCCTGTCAATTTGGGAGCAGCTAGCAAAACCAGCTGTGCATCTGTGTTGCGTCCCCTCTTCAGGTGGCAGCCCTGACCCTGCTCTACAGAAGGAATTGCCCCTCTGCGACGAAGGCAGGGAAGGCAGAGCATGCTCGTAAGATACACGCACGGCACGATAGGACAGGACAGGACATGCACAACGATACGATGAACATCTGTCTCCTTGTGTGTGTCTCGCGCAAGCAGCATATGCCAGCGAGGTTACTACAAGCGTGCGGGCAGCTGCAACAAGTGCGGCTCTGGCACGTCGAGTTTGGGGCCGTTCGTCATCACTCTCATTTTGCTCTACATTCTGGCCATCGTGTTCCACATATTCGTCAACACTCCGCAGAGCAGAAAGATCGCCGTCACTCTCAACATCTCACTCACACTCGGCATGCTCATCAACTTCATGCAGAACCTTTCGTAAGCAGTTCGCTAGAGTCGGGACGTGCACAAACAGACAGACAGACAGACAGACTCGGCACATGAGACAAACACGGCCCTCAGCATGGCTTGCATGTGTTGTGCGTGCAGCATAGTTGGGACCTTCAACATAGACTATCCCCAATTTATGCGGGATATCTTCTCCTTCGCTGGCATCTTCCTTTTCGACGTCGAATTCATCCGCCTCGGTCAGGCACAGACACCACAAAGGGCCATGGGAAGAGACATACGTAAACATGTGGCTGACGTTTGTCAGCTTGCGTGATTGGCCGGACTCCTCTGGCCAGCTACATCACTCGTCAGCTGGTGCCCATTGTCATCATATTCATCTTCTTCTCCCTCTGGGGAATCTGTGCAATGCTCAAATCATTGCGAATCATACCTGGTACAGTCGCAGCAATAATTCCACGTGCGTCCATCGAGGTAGTAGTATGTGTGTATGCCCACAGGTCCCATCATCCCGGCCCCGCAGGAGCGAAGCCGCCGCTCATCCCTTACTCGCGTCATGTACCGAGTGGCCCATGGAAAGGTTCGCGGACACACACACACACACACACACACACAGTCACACAGGGAGAGAGAGGGAGAGAGACCATCCTACCCGACACGAGCCCGCCCTCGCCCACAGGACGCCAAACGTGCCTGTCTGTTCCTTGATCCTGTACTACGTCGGGGTTTCTCTGTTTCTGCTCGCAGGATGTGTCTCGGCGGCGGCACAGTTCTTTGGCTGCGGACAACGATGAGGCCATCGAGGACCTGCCTGACGAGGCCCTGCCCGAGATCGTCCCCCGCGACAACGACTCAGACGAGGGTGCGGGGGAGGGTCAGGCAATGGCCGACCCGCGTATGGTGGAGATTTTCCGGCCGTCACCCGAGAACGCCTCGCCGACAATGAAGGAGAGAACGCGCGGGATGGTCAGGGACGTCCACGCGGAGGATAAGGAGGAGGAGGCCAAGCCCCGGTTCTTCATGGTGCAGAGGAATCCACTCGTGCGGTGCATCGAGCGCATCACTTCCTCAGACCTCACAGACTTCGATAAATTCTGCAACAGGTGCCTGATGCTCTCTTTGTTCCCCATTCTTCCTTCTCTGCCTCTCTGCCTGCCTCCTATCCCACAGCCTTGGGATGGCGGTGCAGATTCTGTACATTTCTTTCGTCAATAATGCCTGCGCCGCATTCCAGGTGCGGGGCTGTGCATATTGCCCTATATGTTGTATGTCTGGTGTGTCCGCCGTACGGTCAGTGCTACGAGCATGGCAGCAAGAAGAGGACCTTGTTCGCTTACCCGGAGATCCTCTGCGACAGTAACGAATGGCGGACGCAATTCCTTCCCGTCGGGATCCTCGTCATGCTCTTCTATGTGGTGCGTGAAATGACCACCACAGCTGTCGCTGCCTGTCCCTGGCCGCTTCGAGTGGTGTCCATATGCTTGATCTCTGCGCTTACCAGTTTGGTGTTTATGCCCTGTTTGCGTACGTGAGCATTGTGGCGCCTTGGTATTACGAGAACAAATCCTTCAAGGAACGATTCCGATTCCTCTTCTTTCGGTAAGTCCATTATAGAGCCTCCGCTCTTGACACTAATATATCGCGTGCCGTGCATTGTTTGTTCGCAGGTTCCGCCCTGACGTCTACTGGTAGATCACTATCCAATCTGGGGTGTCACTGATGGCTTATGTGTACTTCATTCATGCAAAGGTGGGGAGCCATCCTGCTGGCCCGCAACGGGCTGCTGGCTACCGTCACGGGTCAGTTGCACATTCACGCGCGCTGCATGCCACTACAGCACCTCTATCTTCCTCTCTGTGTCTCGTGTGTGTGTGTGTGTCTGTGTGTATGTGTGCATGTATAGCCATGTCGCCGAATGACGGCCAGTAAGGCTCAGCGATGCGGATCGGCCAACAAGAGGGAATGGTCTCTGTTTGAACTTGCCGTCCCTTGTGTGTGCAGCTTGCAGGCCCTCATCACCATCTTTATCATCATCGTGTCCCTCTCGCTACAGGCACGCGCATGGGCACACGAGGAGCCACAAACGGCACATACAGAATCTGACACCAATATGGCCGCTCGCACTGCAGATCTTCTACTGGCCTTGGCTCTCCAACGAAAACAATTGTACACGCCTAGCACAGAGAAGGCGCACAGTGATAATTTCCTTGCCATGGCTGTATTATGCTGTGTGGTGATGTGATTGAATGCTTGGCTGGCTGATCAATGTGTCAGTTCTGGATGTGTCATTGCTGCTGGCGCTGTGTGTCATGTGCGTGAGCGGCCAGTACTTCATTCCTCGCACAGACAGGAACGAGTCTGTCTTCATCGGCACCCTGCTCGGCACCGTCTTCATCAGCTTCGCACTTGTCATCGTCAGCATCGTCCTGCCAATCGTCATGGCGTCCAACAAACGACTCAAGAAAATGCAGAAAATGCAACTCAAAAGACTCACTCTCGATTCCAAAATCGTAGGCGGAAGAGTGGGTCGATGGCACAGCACCACTTGCTGTTGGTCGTATGATGTCTGCAGGTTGGATACTGTCTTTATCACACCCCCTCTGAGTTCTTGGTCAGGCACATGGATGCCTCTATGAATGTGTTTCTACAGGGCGGCGGGAGGTGGTATGTATTGGTCACTACATTGGTGTGTGCAGGAGATGGATCTGGAGACTGTCACGGCGCCCGACAAGAGGAAACTCAGACAAACAGTCGAAATGCTAAAGGTCGGCCTACATCCACACGCACAACACATCATATCGCAGCAACGTGGCCACTGGTGCTTAATGGTGTCGCTATGCTCCGTGCCTCGCTTGCCGCCTGCAGCTCGAGGCCATCGACAAGCCCCTTTACGTCAAGGGCCTTCACAAAGTCCTGGTATGTGCCTGCGCGCATCTACAGTCTGTAGGGCTAGGTAATTACCGTTTTCTGTGTTGGCTTTCGTGCAGGGCAGAGAAGGTGAGACATGACGAAGGAAAACACAGCCAGAGTGCCAGGCAACGCTGACACACGCTGCCCGCATATATGCAGGTTCCGATTTGATCCCTGACGACCTGTACGCTGGCGACGTCTTCCAGGTCAACATGGCCACGTCAGGGTGAGTGCACATTCCGACTGCATCTATAGATGTCCTATGACATCCCGCTTTGCATGGGGTTGCTTACCGTCTTCTCTTTCAGGCGCTTGACTCGTGCGCATATGAGGGGTCCCGACAAGAAGCCTGGGGCTGGGGTGTTGATGGGGCTTCTGAGTCGCATGAGCAGCATCATCAAGACAGGCAAGAGCCCCATGGCCAGCGGGAGGTATGAGCCGGGTCTGGAAGGCAGGGACGCACGGCCATCCGAGGTGCATTTCAAGAGTGTCGAAAACTCTCCCACTGCGTCGCCGAAACGCCCACAGGAGCAGCAGAGCGGCACAGCTGCCATGGCGCTGGCTCTTGAGGGCATTGAAGTCAGATCGCCTACGGAGGCCGCGGGGGAGCAGGGAGACAACCACAACGCAGAAGAGCCGGAAGAGGTTCCTGCAGGCGAACGGTACGACCACGAGGGAAGAAAATCTGCCGACGTGATCAATGTGCGCATGCACATACTGTGTGTCTGGTATCAGTTCGCCAACGTCGCCCATGTGGTTTGCGGCTGTTAGGATGGACAGCGGCGACATTGACTTTGAGGATGCTGATGACACAGGCGAGGATGATGAGGATGAAGGGTTAAGGCAGAATGTCCATATCCTCACCACGTCACGCTAGAAACTGGTTTCAAGCATCGTGACCTGGGATCGTGACGTAACGTGTAAGTTGTGGCTTGCACTTGTGTCCTGTTTCTTGCCTTGATTGGCGCATTCGGTTGAGACCTGTCTCTGTTTCTGTACACTATATAAGTGTCTTGTGTGGCAGCTACGACACCCACGTCAATATCAAGTCTCTTCGGAAAGTGAATGATTGAGAGACAGACTATTGTAACAGTGTTGTTCACGAGGGGCACATTCTCGCTACTCGCCTGACGTGCGCTGCCTGACGTGCGCTGCAGTGGATACCGAAGTCGTCAACTTCGGGGGGACCCGAGTGGAGAAGAGATAATCACTGACAATGGCTCACACTTCGTCAATCAGCTGATGAAAGAGGTGGCGACTAAGCAGAGACACATGGACGAAGCCCCTACAAGGTTTTTTGTTTGTTGTATCATTGATGGACCCCGCTCGCTTTGTGTGCATCCATGCTGATATATCGATGTTCCCTGCAGCCATTGGGTGTGCCTCTTCTGGCGTACAAGGACCTGCCGGCGCCCTTTCCTACGATGGCCTCCAAGTACCTGCACGCCCCGCCATCGCGGCAGTCCACACGGCAGAGAGACATGCTCAGGGACGCCGCCAAGAACACACATACACACGCGCGTCACTGTGTGTGTGTGTGTGTGTGTGCGTATCTGTGTGTGTGTGTGTGTGCGTATCCGTGTGTGTGTGTCTCCCCCCCGCCCCCACAGCCCTTGCACATATCAGCGATCGACGGCCGTGCAGAGGAGCTGCCCATACAGCTGCCATCCCTCTGGACGTACGTACATAAGCAACGCACAGACAGACACCCAACCCAAGGGCGTCTGTGTGTGTCATGACATGGATGGATGGCATTGCATTGTGTGTGTGTAGTTACATCGACCATCTGACCCCCGGTTGGCTGGAGGACCAGCGCGTCAAGTACGGCGAACGGGGAGTCGGGAGCGGGGGGGAGAGGGAGACACCGGGATCGACCGGTGCTAAGGGAGGTACACCGCTCCACAAACACGCAAGATTGGTGTGTGTGAGTGTACCGTAGAATGGGATGAGGTGAAAAGGGTTGACGTACAGCGGCAAATCATAGCCGCTGTGCACCTAACACACACACACACACACACACATCCTATGGATGTGTGTGTGATTGTGTGTGTGCAGGTCGGACGGAGACGGTGGAGCGCAATGCATACCGAATCCTCGACCGCAAACTTCAGGTAGGTAAGATATGTACATATGTACATGCAGATACCTGTCCCTCCTTCCTCAATGTATGTGCATTTGCATATGTGTGTGCACACACAGGATTTGGACCGTAAGTTCTGGAAGAGCCGGAACATGACCCATCTCGTCGGCTGGGGGGGCGCCACTACGGTCAGTCAGTCGGCCAGGCAGTCAGTCAGCACACACCTCACGTATGCACAAACACACACATGCCTACGTGCATGCATATCTCAGGGGCTTTTGATGAAGGCGACAGGGAGAGAGACAAACGTGTAAGAAAACGGCCGAGACACCAAGCACAGCACATATGGTGTCTCCCTCTCTCTCTCTGTGTATGTGTGTGTGTGGTGTGGTGTTCGATAGGGTGCGTCGTTCATTGACGGCTCTGAGGCAGACGCAGAGAGTGTCCACGGACACCCAGCAGGTGCCCTTTCCCGCACATATGATATAGACACGAGACATGTGATGGATGGGATGATGCAGACACCACGGGTGTGAGTGGTGACGACGTGCCCCATTCTGTGCCCATAATGGCCATACTCCTCGACAGAGACGAGATGAACGACCCTATCGCACGCATCAAGGCACGTCATAGGCACACACACATACAAATAGACACAGATCTGTGTCCACATCTCTTGTACTTTGTTTGTCGTCGGGGAATACCTCCGTGACCCTGAATCTGTTTCGCTGCTGAAGCGCGCCGAAGAGGAAGGTAAGAGACCAAGATCATTGTCATTCATTCATTCACTCATTCAGTGAATCACTGCATCACTACAGACAACCCTCCTCGGTTGCTTCGCTTGGGAGACGGCCGTGATCCTGGCCTGACTGGCCACGAGGTGGCCGGCCATGGGTGTCTCACATCACCCATACGTGGTCGCCATAGCCGGCCACCCTATAGAAAAACACCCACCACCTCCCTCGTCGGCTTGCCCGGCGGGCAAACCGACGAGGGAGGTGTACGTATACCTTATGGAGGGTACACATTCGTACAAATGACCGTATCGGAATACGGTCAGACATAACATAGACGTGTTGAAGGGCAAATTAACATGTAAAAAACCGTACATGCTCATACTGAATTCTTGAAGCGCCGGAGCGCAGACACATAGTGACGAGCATGCATAAAAACAAACACGTGAGACGAGAAGAATGAGTCTCTTATCACGCAGCATCCTGCAGATGAGAGTAGCATACGATATGAGCACTTATCAGCTGCTCCCAAAGCCTCCACCACGCGAGGCCTTCGCTGAGATAGACAGGCCGATTGGATGGCAGCAAATGTCTCGTGAGACGCTGTGCTAGGACATAGTGTGGCCGGGCGTGGGAGTGCCTGATGGACGATAGGAATGCACACAGACGGAGCGAGCTGCGGTGCAGAGACCTGCCACCGCGCGCCGGCCTACCTCCTGTCCTGCCGGGATCTGACAGAAACATGTAGTCGCTCTTGAGGAGGGAGCGGGTGGCTCGATGGAGAGAGATGCACATGGATAAATAGAGCTCGAAGTTCATCAGTTGGAGTGCAACTGGCTGCAGGGCAAGCGTCTTGGTGGTCGAAAACTGGCTGCGAGCCACGAAAACCGACCTCTGAGCCCAAAATCAGCTTTGCACAGCGCAAAACCTGTTTTGCGACAGAGAAAACCCGTTTGCGATAGAGAAAACCGGTTTTGCTTGTTTTCAAAGCCCGGTTTTCCCTGTTTGAGTGCCGGTTTTCGAGCCACAGTTTTGTGGAGACATCTATTTGTGGTCGTGTCTCTATAAAACCGGCACTCAAACAGGGAAAACCGGGCTTTGAAAAAAAGCAAAACCGGTTTTCTCTATCGCAAACGGGTTTTCTCTGTCGCAAAACCGGTTTTGCACTGTGCAAAGCTGGTTTTGGGCTCAGAGGTCGGTTTTCGTGGCTCGCAGCCAGTTTTCGACCACCAAGACGCTTGCCTTGTGTCTCGACCTTTCTAGTCTACGCACCAGTTGAACAGTCTGTCCATGGCAATTCAACGTGGACTCGAATGTAGGCATGTCTCTTTGACCATCCACGAAAAGCTGTGGACAAAACGCCATTGCATCTTTGACCTGTGTTGCTGGTCGGGGTTGATGCCGGACACTCGAAGCGCCCTTAATTTGTCTGGTTGCAAAGCTGCTACCATATGCCTATTGCCGGATGCTGACACAGACAGAGTGTGACCAGTAGTGACCAGCAAGTGAATCTCATGACATGTGGCGGGAGCATTTCATGATTCGGCACATCTAAATGAACGCCCAATAAAACAAGGTTATGAGTTAATAAGAGTGGATCCTGTTAACGTCTGGCAACTATATCTGAAACCCACGGCGATCGGCACAAACCCATCCAAACGGGGAACCTGAGGAAGAGGAAGACAGAGAGCCAGCGATACGCCGGGAGGGGGGACACGAGGGACCAAGGAGACGCGACCAGCGCATTCGGGCCAGCGTGTCATTATGTCCTAGGGCTCCGCTGCCCTCGTCTAGTGTTTGACGGGAAAGAGAGGCCGACAGATTTACCCAGGAGACATTTACCCCAAAATCCCCTTTTTCGACAAAAATCTGGTCCCAAGGCTACCATCAGGGTTTGTACAAGGCACCGCTGCTCCAGGTCCGCTGCTCCAGGTGAGAGTACACACATCGCATACATCTCCGTGTCCTTGGTGTGATTCGTTGATTCGTGTGTTGTCGGTGCGGGGGCCAGTTGCTTCTTGTCGCGCTGACGCCAATGATGGCCATTCTGGTGGTTCTCGTTGGCTTCCTCATAGGCT
>CDMY01000757.1:8105-23620 GCA_001179505.1 Vitrella brassicaformis | reverse complement strand
GGGGGAGGGAGGGGGGAGGGAGGGGAGGACGGAGCGGCAGCACTACTGCAGCTGCCATGGCTACGGGCAGTGGAGTCGGCAAGAGAGAAGCTACTGGAGAAGCTGCCAGAGACGGAGGTGCCCACACTGGCCAAGCTGCTCGAGGGACGCACAAAGCCACGGCTACAACACGACCTGACGGCCAGCCTGATGCGCATCGAAGCAGACTCCCTGCTGGACGAGTTCGGCGAGGAGTCAAGAGACCGCGCACGGCTGAGGAGCTGTCGAGGCCCAGAAGCTAGCGGCTGGCTGACGACGGTCCCGGCGCATCCGAGCCTGCGCTTCACCAACGAGGATTTCGTCACCTGCTGCCGTCTGAGGATCGGCGCCACCCAACACCACGGCGGGGGACATAGAGTGAAATGTCCTATCCAACCAACCGACCGATTTGGGCCGATTTTGTGGATCTTCAGCTGGTCCTATGGAACGATAGCACCGAAAACCGACAGGGCATTTATGAGATTTTCCTGTTTCCTACCTAATCCGTCCACCGGAACCGACACCGATTGGTTGAATGATGTGTTTCTTTTGACTGTTTCAGGCTACCTGCTGGCTGGATTAGAAGAAGAATTCGCCTTTCCGCCACGCAGTAACCATAAATGGCGTCTCTTGACTGAAAATAGGAGACACACACAAGAAAAAACCTGTGTTCGGTCGGTTTTTCTCTCTTTTCTATCTGTTTCCCAAGTAAATCCTTTCAGGTCCTACCTAATGAGAGCACCGAAAGCGACAGGTTTTCGGAGAGAGGGGGGAGGACAGATAAAAACCGACCGACCGGGAGGGGTTGATAGCGTGTCCCAGGAAACCTTATCGGTTTTCCCTTCATGTCCCCCGCCGTTCAACACCCTTCACTCGCATCGGACTTCTGCTCGTGCGGCACTCAGCTGGACCCCTATGGCGACCACCTCCTCTGCTGCGGCACAGGCAACGAGCGCATCTGGCGGCACGACCTGCTGTGCAAGGAGTGGCGACGCATCATCAGGAGCGTCCGGATCGCCGTCGACCGAGAGGTCAACCTGGCGCGTCTGGGCGTGTACCCGACCACCACCGATTCAGACGGCAAACGGATCGACCTTTACTGGGTGGAGGAGGAAAAAGGCATGCTCGGCGACGTCACCATCGCCCACCCCACACGCCCCGACCCCTTCACCAACAGATACCACGCGGCTACCAACAGGCAGAACGGAGCAGAGGACGGCAAAGCGCTGCGCAACGCGGCCGACAGGAAGCACAGCAAATACGGCACAGAGGCGAGAGCAAGCAACTTCACCATCATCCCACTGTCGGCGGAGAGCTACGGACGGTGGGGGGATGAGGCGGCTGCTCTTCTCAACCGTATGGCCCGGCACATGCGGCCATCTGTCCATATGGAGGAGGGCGACGTGGAGTTTTTCCGCGAGACAGCAGTGGAGAGGTGGTGGGCTCGACTTAGTGTGCTGCTGCAGAAGGGTAACGCACACATGGTGCGGAGCAGGGCGTGGCGGGGAAGCAGGTGGAATGGGCAGGAGAGGGCGGTTTTTGCTGAGGGGCTGTTGCTAGAGCGGGGGCCTTTCCACCCTCGTTGATTGCAGGGGGTGGGTGGGTGGGCGTGAATGGGTAGGTAGCGAATGCTTTGATCGTTGCTGTCAATAGTTTGGATGCGAACATGTAATCGACCGTCCCAGCGTATGGACACACGGACAATCTTACCCTTAACCACCACCACCAGCCAGATGACTGTGTCACGTTCAAAGACGAGAATCCGATGAAGCTGTTTTTCACTAACTGGCTTCGAAAGCACTTTCTTCCTCTGTGCCTTGTCAAAGGTCTTGTCGTCAAAAGGGAGAAAGATCTGAGATTTCGTTTTGACGATGAGATAGCGAACATTTTGTTCACCGGCTATCCCGATATCAGTGTGTACGACCAGATAGAAAAGAAAGTTCGTCTTGCAATAGATGTGAAGCCAGCTTTCCCACCTAAGATGTGCACTGCTGTGTCAAACGCACTTGCATTGGCTTGCCACTGTGAATGACGACGGGAAGCTCTGGGGGGACAGGGGTGAATCAGCCTTCTGGTTAGGTCAGCACATACTTCAGTCTCTCCCTGTTACGTGTCCTTCTATTCTGTTTGATTGTGAATGCATGTACTTGTCCTTTGGCAGTGTGCACACTCTTGTCAGCCGCCTGGAGGACATGGAGAGCGATTGCTCTCTGTTGTTTCCACAGGGTGGGGACTTTTCTAAGCTCAGGAAAGTAGAAGAGGACAAGAGGAAGACGAGAGCAAAGGTGCATGCGCTTCTCACTCCCATTTTTACGTACCAAGAGAGCTGGCTGCTGGAATCGAAACAGAAGAGGAAAGAGAGGTTGAGAGGGCTGGTGAGGGACCTGGTGTGTGTGCTTTCACTCAGGCCTTTGCTGTCTACAGCAGATGAGCAAAGGCTGCTGAGGGAGACCACGGATAAGGAATGGTCGTTGGCAAAGAAGTTAGCCCAGAAAAGGTCAGCACCGCAGCAGAAGGGCAAGGGAAAAGGACGGAAAACAATATAACCTCCCTGTGCGTGGTGTTGATGCGTGTACCACACTGTGAGTGTGTGCATGTGAGCTTCTGCGTGTCTTGACCCCTCTGCGTGTGAGTGTGTGAATGCATTCAATGCGGATGTGTCTCTGCACAGCCTCGGCATCACCCCACGCACCTGACGACAACCCCAACAACCGACTGTATGCTTTTCTTCTCCTCTTTGGTCACCCTTGTGTGCATATGTTCGTTTTGATGTGCCCTGAAATGTTTGTCCCCTGTGGGTATCCAAACACTCAATTCGTCTACTCGGCTTCCTCTGTGTGTGCACATGCCAGCCTGTGCATTGTTGCGGATCGTATGCTGTGCGTCGAAACTTCTCGCATGAAATGTAATCGATTTCAGAGTATACACAGAGTATACACAGAGAACTGGCCACGAAGTGTGTTAGTCCCCGTTCCGTCAAGACTTTTCAGTCCCGAACATCCAGACCTCCAAAATCACATAATAAGATGTCCCAACAATAAGGACCCATGTCACTTTGCTTCGTTGTGAGACACGAACCCATCCACTCAAATTCAGTGATCATGCGCACAGCTCACATGAACTACTTAGGAGGAAAAAAAAGAAAGATCTGACAGGTAAAATGTCAGGCAGCAAAAGGCCATCCATCTATCTCAGGCGACCGTCAACGCACACCGTCCCCCCGCCTCCCTCACTCATGCTCGTCCCGTTACAAAGCTGAATGGACAGGTCTCGGCCAGGGAAAATCCCACGAACACCCTCAGAGACGACTGAGAAGGATAGTACAGCGGCGTGCCGTTGATGTCGTCCGTTTTGTCAGGTCGAGCAGCTTGATCTGACTCAGCCTTGGCTGTGTCGAAGGAAGTCGGTGCATCGCTTTGCATCCACACGGTGTGAATGTCCAGGCCGCCATCGAGAAGACCCTCATTCTCGAGGGCCTGGAGAGCCCGCTCGATCGTTGGCTTCCTGCTGTCCGGAGAGTCAGTCGCTTCTTTGCACTGGTAGCCCCAGATGTGGCGCAGCTCCCCGTCCTCGACGACGAAGACAAAGAAATCCCAGCCCTCGAATTGGGGGCTCTTGGGCTTGACGAGGTAAGTCACGTAGCCTTCGTTCATGTCCTTGCGCACTCCATCGCCATTGAACCACTCGATGAGCTGCGGCAGGTCCCTCTTTGAATCCGGCGATTCCACAAAGCCTCCGAATGGGCAGCCACGGTTACTTGTCACCGGAGGCGGCAGAAGGTCTGCTGGCATGCCGGTCAGCAACGATGTGGGCGACTCGGATCCATCCATTGCCGTAATGTGGCTGTCCAGCAGTCGTAGAAGTACGGCAGCCGCCGCCACCCCCTCCCACCGCTTTCCAGAGCCTCGGGGCTCCAGCAGCTGTCTCAGGAATCGGTCCACCTGGCCGATATCGGCAGCAAAGTGGTAGCCAAGCTGCTCCTTGACATAGATTGACGTGCCCAAGTCCGTGCAAGCCTGGCCCAGGTAGCAGGGAGGCCACACACATCCATTACCATAGACGTCCAGATTCGCCGCCATCGTGCCGAGCGACTCAATGTATGGGGCCTTAGGCGAGGGAGCCTTTAGGTCCCCCACAATCGCCGAGCGGATGACAGCTTTGGCTGTAGATGCGTCGACAATCGATGTGCTGACAGAGAAGTAGGCCAGCACATCGTCCTCGTCGCGGGAGGTCGCGCTCTGTAGGTACAGCTGAAAGAGCAGCGCAGGTGCTCGGCCAGTCCAGCATATCTCCCCTGAAAGGCAAACAGAAAAAGCAGATACTCAGAGCAAGCTTCCTCAGCTTGTTCTTGCTAGAATCTCACCATGGTCGGCGGAGGGGCTGATGGCCGCTGCCTCGGCTAGCGTCTCGATACGCGGGAGCTGGACCTTGTAGACTTTGCGGGCGCTTCTGCTGTTCACCCAATAATTCCCGATGCTTCTCCCCACGGTAGCGACGTGACTACTGAAGATGAAGAAGCGATCTTTCGGGCCCAGACACCTAGACCTGATGAAGCCAGCCAGCGCTTTCGCCCCCATCGGGTCCTCTGATCCCTCCACATCCAGTGTCGCCAGGGTCTCCTTCGTGAGAAGCATGTTGAGCTCATCCACGATGAGTATGAGGGGACCGATGAGCCATCTCTCCAGAAGGAGCCGATCAAGAGAGACGTGGTCTCTCCAGTCTTCGAACGAGATGTCACCCAGGTCCTTGCCGATCTGCTTCGCCAGACTCGCGACTGTCTCCCCTGTTGCACAAGCCCACGTCATCCGCAGCACCATCGAGTCCAGCAGAGTCAACTCGCTGCGCTTGTGGAGGTCTTGCTCTGCCTCTGACATAATGGTACGTCCATTGAACGTGATGAAAAGCACCGGCTTGCCCTTCCGTTGCAGCTCGGCCCCGAGCACCTTCAGACACCGAGTTTTGCCCCCTCTCGCGAACCGCGTCAGCGCCGCAGGGCCCACCCGCAGGAGATCCGTGTCAGCGAGCTCGAATAGGGGTAGAATTTAGTTCTCGACCTTTTGCTGCACTCTTTTGAGGCCGACGTAGACATCAGGCTCTGGACGGCAGACTGTCGTCCGGACGGACGGGGAGTCTGAGACGAGTGTGGGCACAAGTGGAGAGTCGCGCTGACTGCCTGAGTCCGTGAGCTTGTCCAGTGAGATGATGTGGCTTTCTGTGATCGGAAAGTCGCGAAAGCGGTGGGCTTGTCCAACACCGGCGTCTGCATAGTCATACGCAAACACATCGAAGGAAGAAGTGGCGCACATGCTCATTGGGCTTGTCCTGTTCCCCGTCATCCTCACTCATGTGAAGGACGCGAAGTGAGCTGCCCGCACGGTGAGAGATGAGGCGTGTGCGTCTCTTAAGGGCCCGGCAACGGTACAGCAACGACGGCCGCAAACCTGTCACGGATGCAGACGGACATGCAGTCCAACAGTCGTGATTGTGCAGTCCCATTTTCAGTACTTAAATACCTGAGGTGCTCTTGCGAGTCAGAGCCGAGTGCGGAGACACGAACGCTGAGAGATCTTGATGACCTGCAAGGGTGCACAAGCAGGCAGATCAACCAGAGAAGCAGTGGACTGTGAACCATGAGGGTGCTCACGTTCGCCGTGAACAGACGAAACAGACGAAACAGTCATCATCGCTACGGTCCACACCAGGATGGCCATCAGGAGACGATGAGATTAGAACATATGCTGCATCCTGCGATTAGAACACATGCAGATCCCGCATACATATCGTTGATCAGTGTGCTGTGGTGGCGCCCACCAGTGGAGTTTTTTTGAGTGTGAAGACATCAGGGTTGGTCATCAGCCGAGAGCGGTTTCACGAAACCTGTCATTAGTGCCACGCGTGAAACCGAAGGAGGGTCTTCGCAGCGCCTATGGCTTGGTCCAGCAAGAAACAGCGCCTATGGCTTGGCCTTTCTTGCTGGACCAAGCCATAGTCATATATAGTGTGAGGAAATGTGTTGCGTGTCTGTGTTGCATGTAAGGGTGCGTGTTTTTGTCTTGGGAGAGACACAGAGGACTTGACAGAGACAGGAGTTGGCCGTCAGGCCACCTAGGGTGCTCCCTGAAACCGCTACCAGCGTTGCGGGTGCACGAAACAATCAATGGCTGTTTTTCTACTGTGGACCTCATTGATTGTTTCGTGTTTTCACGTCAGATGTGAGTGCACTTTCAGTGTTCACAGTGTACTGCAGCACTGCTTCCCTGGTTGATCTGCCTGCTTGTGCACCCTTGCAGGTCATCAAGATCTCTCAGCGGGGTATAACACATTTCCTCACACTATATATGACTTGCTACCTTCCCACAACCGGGTTGTTTTCAACGAAACCCCTTGCTAACCCTCACAGAATCAGATGACCTTGAGGAGGCTCGTGACACGAGCAGTAGACACACAGGGGTCACTCACGTGTGCACCAGAGAAGGATAAATTCAAAATTTAGACTAAGCAAACAGGTGCAAGACTGCGAATTGTTCGTGTCTCGCCTTGTAATGACATCTATTCGGTTGCAGTCATGAGCGTAGCAGAAGAAGGAAAGCTCATCACGACTTAAATTTTCGGCCAGGGAGGTCATCACTGTTCCTGTTGCCGCCGTCTCCCACAATTGAGTGAGGTTGCTATGACGTCTGTCGGGAGGGAGGGAGGGACGAACTGATGCCATTGTATTTCTACTTGCTGTGGAGCAAGATGTGTGTCTTCAGCTAGGTTAGCGCCGTCAGGTGGTTCTTCCTTTTGATATGGCGTGTCGGTGATGATACGTCTGTTAATTTCTGTTCACAAGAACGCCGCGTCATCACCCATCAGTAACCAACCAAGGCCGCGGACATGCACAACATGCACATCTTTAGTGCATATCTTGGGCAAAAACAAGGCCACCCACGGCGTTGGTCGGTCATGTGATGGTGAGAGTCTTGTCCTTGTATGCTGGAAGATCCTCTTTGTAAGTGTCGAAAAGCCGCTTGATCTCGTTGACGAATCTGTCGTGATAGAGGTCGACCTCGAGCTGCGTTGGCTCCGTGTCGGGCGAGATGTTCACTTTGATCGGCTTTCCAACGGCAAACAGCACCTTGGTCCTGCAGCCAGCACACGTACAGAGGGTTTGTCGGGCTTTCTGATCCACCTACCCACACCTACCTGAATGGAACGAAGGAAAAGAATCTGCCCCAGTAGACGCACAGCGACATGCGCAGAGTCCGTGACAGTACCTACCGAAAGAACGCCTGATACCTCTACACTGCGTCTGTGACGATGACGTGCACCCACCTGGATCCATCGTGCATGTGACACTTCGTACATCTGCGTGTTCCCGAAGAGGTACACCTGTCGTGGTTGGTGTGAATGTGTACAGCCATCACCGACAAAGCAATCACATCGAATGTATACAATGATTGTGAATATGCACAACCATCGCGGGTACCGGGAGAATGTCTGCGTTGCCCGCGATTGCTGCGCGTATGAAGCCCTTCCGCTTCAGCAGATACAGCTCTTCTTTTCTTCGGTCGGACAGAAACAGTTCGGCGATTCCGCCTGGAACACATTCACATGCACACTCCCACTTACATCTGCGGTTGAGTGTCCGCGGGCACACGACCTGTATAGACAATAACGTTGTCTCTCTTCAGAGTTTTGACGATCGACGTCTTGTCGGCGCGGATCATCGAAAAGACGCCGAAGATGTGGCGAAGGAACGGCAATCTCAGGACAATCTCTGCTGCTGCCGTGGGACCTGCACATGGATCGAATCGACACATATGGGTGTGTGTGTGTGTGTGTGGTCAGGAGGGGGGGCGGAGGACCGTAGATGGGCGGATCCATCGCTATTTTCAACAGCAAAAGGACATCGATGAAACAAATGATCGAGAAAAGGTAGGCATCGGGAGTGTCGTACCAGCGGCAGACAAGCCGCCGAATGATATGAGCCCGTGTGGGACGATCGCCACGAGATAGCGCTTGGGATTCGCAAGCAGCTCCTCGGCAGGCACGTCTGAACACCCAACGTCACTCGCACATGATATGATTCATGTGGCGTATTCCATGCCGGATCTTACCATGCAAGATCTCTGCAGAGAAGTACTTTGCAACCGCCAGAAAGACCCACGACGTCCTCAATGCCCTCGAATCGACGGCAGGCAGCAAAGCCATCGACACCAGGACAAGCAACAGGTACCCACACGCCTGCACTCGCACAAGACAAATCACGGCACATGGTGCGCATTTCAGACCATTCAGACGCGCACACGTGTGACTTCAGTCAGTGCAACCACTCACGTGCACCGAGAAATAAAGCCGCCCGATGATCAAGACGACGCAGAGAAGCGGAACAGTGATGTACAAAGAAGCAATGAACGCACACACGGCCTGAACGCCGCACACACAAGTGTGAATGGGTCGACGGAAGACGCTGTTTTTCGCTCTTGTCTTGTGCTACCATTGCCACGATGCTCTCCAAAAGGTTTGCCTCTCCCGCTTTCTTGCTTGTGGCGTGCTCCGTCTGCAACACAAGAGTTTCATTAAGCGCGACACAGATGATCCGCGTACCGGCATGGTGGTCTCCGCCATCGGTCAGCTGCCGCCTCTACTTTCGCTTCGTCACTATTCTCCTTTCTATCCACCCATCCCGTTTCCCTTTAAATCCCGTTTTCCGCTACCTTAACTCTTGGCGTCCTCGGCAACAGAACAACAAAACTCGGGGAATTCGCACAGACAAAGAGGAGATTCGAGGTCACAAGTCGGGGAATGCGCACAGACGAGGTGGGATGCTCGTCGTCCCCTTCGACTGCCGAAGACGCGTGCCTACCTGATGGCGACAGCCCTAGTGGTCGGACCGATGACGGGCCGCCATGGCCGCTCATCATTGCCGGACCGTCGGGAGTGGGGAAGGTACAAAGAACACCAAGAGCGCAGACATCGAGCGTTGTCGTTACTGTCCCTCTTTGTCCTTACCCCAGGGCACTTTGATTGAGCGGCTGATGCACTCCCCGTACGGCCCTCACATTCGCAAGTGCGTGTCGCACACGACGCGCAAGGCACGGCCGGGGGAGGCCCATGGGAGGGAATACTTCTTCGTCGACAAGGACCAGTTCATGGCGGTGGGCGAGTGGGATGAAGAGGGTGGTGGGTATATTGGTAGGTACTGGATTGGGCATCCGGTTGTATTTGTCTGCGCCAGGACGTTGGTCGCGGTGTGTTTCTGGAGCACGCAGAGGTGCACGGCAATCTCTACGGAACCTCGATCGAGGCTGTCGGAAGGGTGAGACGAGCGATGCTGACGTGTCCGTCGATGGTTTGGGATAACATCAACGTCTTGGATGTTGTGTGTCCGCATCGATCGCTCAGGTGCAGCGTGAAGGGAAGATCTGCCTCATGGAGATAGATGTACAGGGTGCGCTACGCAGATGACCGGACGGACCAATGCACTCAAAAGCGGCATATGGGCCATTTCTCCTGCAGGTGTTCGTCAATTAAAGGCACTCCCTCTGGGCAGCCGTGCACACACTGTCTTTGTCGAGCCACCCGACCTCGTAGCACTCGAAAAGAGGCTCAGGGGCAGGTGAGAGAGGCCGGGAATTAGCCATCCTCTGGCAAACGGGATACCAGTACTGTGGTGCGTTGTGCAGGGGTACGGAAGAGGAGGAGAAAGTTCGCACGCGTCTAAATGTGAGAGGAGAGAACACATGTAAATCGGTGGTGCGATTGCCTTCATGTCGATCGTCAGAACGCGACGGGTGAGATGTGCCGCGCGCACGAGCTGGGGTTTGATCTCTTCCTCGTGAATGACGACTTCAACCGTAAGCACAGGACAAAATGGACAGCACGCACAGTCGCATTGCAGGCATAGTGCTGCATCATGTGTGGGGATATCGACAGGGTCGTACGGGGAGCTCGTTGCCACTCTGGCTCAGTGGTACCCGTCTGTGGTGCGACGGCACACCAGTGCATCTGGGCATGAGTACGACGAGAGGAAGCAGCTGACGGTGAAGGATGCGTGTAAGGGCAGGGAAAGGAGCCTCAGCAGCGGACACTAATACTGACTGACTTAGGGGATTTTGCTGGTTTCGCTTGGGGGCCCTTCCCCTATTCATTTGTCTGACGGTCTGTGCGTGTGTGCGTGGCGCATTTTTGAATGGGGCTTCATGTTGTATAGGAAGGCTAAGGTCGATAGGTAGTCAAAGTGAGTTGACTTTGCTCAAGTTGCGTGCACTGCACTCCCTACACCGAGAACTGGGAGACAAGGTATATCACCCCTACTCACACGTGTGAGGAACACAAAGATCCACTTCAACGTCGCCGCCTCGCTCGCCCAGAAACACGTAGTGGTTCTCCATGCTGTACATCAATCAGAGAGGAAGGTGTGCAGGCACGCCGGCGTCACTCCTTGCTGGCACACGTGATCTTACTTGACTGCAGCCACCTTGGCGGCTAAACGGACGCGGATCCGCGTCCACGGCTTGTCGGCTTCGAGGGCATCTTGTGAGGACAGCACATCATATTCTTGCAGATAAATGAATTCTGACACAGGCAAAAAACGAAAATCATTCTTTTCGCCATTCCCTTGTCGTAGGTGGAGTTGCTTTCCACCCTGGGTGTTGGGTGTGTTGAAGTGGAAGCCATACGTCCCGACGTTGCCAGGATTGATGCGCGTCAGCGACGACTGCAGTCAATGGATCGGCAGACACGAGACAATCGGTGTGCCTCGTGTCTCGGTAAGACATGACAGACAGGCAGGCAAGTACCACAGAGTTTCTGAGACATGACTCGAACGCGTCTGATGCCCTCTGACCGAACACTCTTGTAGTCCCACCTGAGCACAAGATACACAAAGAAGCCAGAAGAACAAACAGCAGCAAGGTCGGTCCTCGGAAAGAGGAAAGCGAGGCTCTTGTTGGCTCACCTCCGTCTGATATGCGGCCCGCGTGGATAGCCGACACGCATATGCTCGAGTCGCTGCCGTAGGTCTGTTGCAAAGATACATTTCAAGGAGGAGACAAGATGAAATTGTGCCCCGTGTGCGCCATTGGAATTGTGTAAAGAGACTGACCTCACAGCCGTATATGTTGAGGTTTGTGGTGAGGCAGCCGGGCGGACACGTCACTTCCACACCATCTGAGAACGAACACGCCCGGGCCAAGCATTTGAGAAGACGCCTATGCGTTCGTTCTCGCCCTTGACGTGTCAGTGCTCACCGTATACAAGGCCATAGCGCTCCATGTAGGTAGTGTCGCACATCAGTGACTGCTGCGCATCTGTGAACCAACCAGCCAACCAACCAATGACATGAATAGTCACAGCAGGCCAGACGTGGACGTCATTCAACACCTGCTCACCTGGTTCCCGATTAATGGCTGTTTTCCGATACCATTTTGCGCAGAACCTGAAGGCATGCAGGCATGAACGAGATGGGAAGGCAATGATGATGCTGCACGTGTAATGTGCAATGCATGTACCATGTGTCGACGCTCTTGACATACACAGGCATGGCTTTG
This sequence comes from Vitrella brassicaformis, assembly GCA_001179505.1. NCBI lineage: Eukaryota > Vitrellaceae > Vitrella > Vitrella brassicaformis. Next base: position 12,068 of record CDMY01000757.1, on the reverse strand, counting down.
TTGAAGGTGCGAGGGCAGTCCTTGGTGCGGAGAAAGAACACCTCATTGCTGGCGTAGAGCGATATCAACCTATGTATCCGCACACACACATCCGTCTCCATTCAAATGCGCGCCATGAAGTGGGCCGGTCGCTCACGCGATGACGTAGAGAAGGCAAAGACCCCACAAGATATCCAGCAACTGCACGGAGAGAAGCAACGGAATAGAAGGTGCGTCTTTATCGCGGCGATTCACTCGCTGACCGTGGTAACAGTGGTCCCCAAATGATGTTTGTTCTTCTGCCGTGTCCATCCTGCCCATGCGCCCGCCGTCACGCACGAACTGACAAGGCCGCAGAAGCCAATCAACACACGCAGACCTCCCTCAGAAGAAAACACCTGAAGCCAAAGTCACAATCCATTTGTTCGCTGGCCTGTACGAATGACTGCCGTGTCTCGCTTACAATGAGTGAGAGAATGATAATGTTCGGCAAGGTTGAGACGACAAGGCGGGCACCCATGAGCTTCCTACCGGCTCACGGCACAAACGAAGGCACAGGCCTCCATTTTCTGCGAACATCGAGATCAGTAATATCAGTACCTAAAGTGGTCTTGCTTGAGGCATTCCACACTGATAAATGTGGCGCCGAGAACGGCAGCCCCAAAAAGAGTAAAGACCAACAAGATTGACGCAAGACTCCCATCCGCCCCATACACAGCCAATCGCGCCTCATACAAATTATACAATCGATCCCCAGAGCCACGAATCTACCAGGGAGAGACAGGAGATTTTCCAACTCGATGTATTTCATGCTGGCGACTCACCTGTCCGAAAAACGAGAGAGTCAGGATCAGATCAATAAAAGAGAGCAGAAACATTGACCCGACCTCTCGAGGACTCGCCCGTCTGACCTATGAAAGGCAGAGACGCCGATGAGTCAATGTCGTGTAGATCTATTTCTCTGCGGCTCACCCGCCCTGCCGGCTTCTCTTGCATGAACAGTCTCAGATCCGGAACACCCTCGTCCTTCGGGGCCTTCCCTCTTCCCTTCTCCCAGGCCTTTCCAGCGTTGACACCCATCGGCGTCTCCTCCATTGGAGTTATTTTGCTGGCCACCTTGTTCTTTCCCCCTGATGGCACGGGGGGCGGCGCTTGTGGCTCGGCCGTGGGCGGTCCTGCCTCCTGGTCTCCTCCTTCTCGGATTGCTTCCTTGTTGGCATCATGCACTTGGTCGCTGCTCGAGGCAGGGGCTTCCACATCCGTCTTCTTGCGTGTCTTCTGCTTCATCATGATGATTGGAACCGACTTTCCTTCTTTTAAGGGCCGTGGTGAGGTAGGGCAGCTAAGTCAACTTGAGAGAGGTCCTCCGGTTGAAACCGCCACCCCAAACGGCCACAAACCCTACCGGCCGTTGACCTTCTCATCATTTCTCCCCAGCTTCCGACAACTTCCAGCTCTCTGCTTTCTTCGCTTGCCCACATGGCTCGACTCTTCGCAATTTTCCTGGTCCTGGCCGTCGCTGTCGGGCAGCATCACAGCTCGAAGAAGGGCGGCGGGAAGAAGCCCGGCGCCACTGGGCCCGGCAAGGGGGGTCCGAAGATCGTGAAGGACAGGAAGCAATTCCCACAGACACCTATCACTATCCCTTGCAGCACAGGTGGTGTCCGGAGTAGAGCAGAAGAAAAGGAGAGTGTTCGGACTGATGCTCTGTGGTGTGGTTGTGTGTGTTGCAGAGGTCGAGCAGCCCATTCCTGACATCCCGAACGGTGCCGACCTCTCAGGTACGAATGGCCGGCAGTCTGTCCGTCAGAAAACAGGATGTGCAAACAACAATGGAGATGTCTGTCTCGTCAGGCGTCTTCCGGCTAAGTATGACCCCAGTCAGAGCCTCCTGTTTGTGACGCTGCGGCTCGACAACCTGACGGACGTCATCGGTGTGCATTTCCACTTGTGCGAGGAAGTAAGCACTCGATGAGCACACCGATCAGCACGTTGCACACAACGAATGAGCAAAGCAACAAGCATTCTCCGCTTCTCCATATCAGGGCACCTTGACTGGGACGCCCACACCGACCCTCGAAGAGCCGGGCCCTGCTGCTCCGTGTACAGGAGGAGTTGTCGGATTTATCCTTTCCAACAGGTAGGTCAAACAAAGAAATGGTGTCGACATAGCCAGCTGTCATCAAGTACTTTTCAACAGCTTTCAGACCTTCCCCAGCGACGAGGTACTTCCCCCCACTCCGCTTACGGGAGCAGAGCTGTCCGGCAACACGATGATCCCTCCCGGCGACCCAGTGCCTCTCACCGGGGTGGTGGTCAGAGGTGAGTCGTTCAGGAAACACGTTGGACGGCCTCTTGGCACACATTGCACGTGGCTGTTGCAATCAGATGCACCATTTGGCGATCTTGATTTGGTCGGCGAACTGGCGGGCCACCCTTTGCTCGCCCTGGTGAATGCCATCAAGGCTGCGCGAGTATACATCAATGTCCACACGGTGCGCAACCCTGCGGGAGAGATCCGCTGCAACTTGCTAGGTGAGACATTGCGCACTGAGAGACGGTTGAGCATCGTGGGCTCACATCTTGTGCCGGATTGTTGCGTGTGTCTCTATTGTTGCGTGTGTCTATCAGGTCCATTTGCTCCGTGAGAGGCGGCCTGGGCATCGCACGGCTCTATTTCTGTCCGCATCCCATTCCACCCACCGTCTTTGTCTGAAAATGCTCCATACGTGCATCATCGCATTCATTGTGCGATCCGTATGTGCATCATCGTACGTAGGTCTTGTTCCATACCATGTATGTATTTGTCTGCACAGTACTTGTTTGTACTTATCTGTGATAAGTACACATGCCACTGATTCTCGTGGACGCCTTTCCCCCTCCAGGGAATTTTCCGCTGTCACGCCAGGGCATGACCATTGTCTGTATCTCGCACCAATTGATTTGCCTTCGGCCATAGCATGTGCGTCGGCCGGGTGCAAGGTTTTCATTGCGTAGACTGGATTTTTCTGTTATTCTCAGTGACTGATGACATCATCATCTCATCATTTTCTGGGTGAGTGGCATGAATGACCTGACTAACGTGTTTCTACAGTGATGCGACGGGGTATCTTTGCTTTCATGATCTCGGGCTGTAGGAATTGGATCGCTAATGGTCGCACCGTAATTCCTTTGACAATGATAGCTCTTCTTGCATCAGGAGTCTCCCGTATGTACGTTTTTGGACACATTACAAAACATAAGGTCTGCAACGCAGTCAATTCTGTACTCGATCTGTACACAGACATGTCAGCCATGGCATAGCGCGCACTGCAATCTTCCGCTCATTTGTTCGGCTTCCTTTGCCTCCACGGCCGTCGGCCGCCCTCCGGCTTGGGAGCTGACGGCTGCAACAGGGACGGGGCTGGCTTGGCACCGCTTTGCACCTGAAAGGCCGCCAGCCTGACAAGGACACCACATATGTATTGAGCAGGCAGACGTTCCCTCTTACCGTCCGATCTGGTCATCATCGTCTTCTCTCTTCCGCTTTGCGCTTTCGACTCGCTTGGCTATGGTCACCATATAGCCCTGATCACACCCACACAAGACCACATGCACTCGCACACGCGAACGACCATTCCTCGTCGTGCGTCCTCTACCTCGATGACAGGATTGCACTTGCCGTACGAGCGTCTTCCATGTACCATCAAGCTTGTCGTCGCCCTGATATGGAGAAGCGGAGAATGCTTGTTGCCGTGCTCATTCGTTATGTGCAACGTGCTGATCGGTGTGCTCATCGAGTGCTTACTTCCTCGATGGGGTAGGGAGGGCTGCAGTGGCCACGCCCAGCGTCCATTTGTGCATGTCCATGGCCTGTCTTTGCTTCTCCTCCAATGCCTTTCGTCGCTCATCTTCTTCACCCATTCGCATGAATCGCATCTGTCACATTCAGGAGGGGTGCGAATTTCTTCAGGCGAGGGTGGGGGGGGGGGGGGGCCCCTTTTT
>CDMY01000756.1:11982-23869 GCA_001179505.1 Vitrella brassicaformis | reverse complement strand
CCTGAGCTCATCTTTGTGAGACACAGCCAGAGAGTGTTTGTTTCCTCTGTCTCTCTCAGTCAGTCAGTTGTCGTTGTCGATTTCTGCTGTGTGTCCGCCAGTCACCAAGCGGTTCGGCTCTTAACCTGTCGGATAAATAGCGTGCTCAGGTTGCTCGTAGAGTGGTTGATGACCAAGCAGATGGAGTCAAGAGTCTTTTCTCTCTGAAAAGACCCAGTCTGTCTAACGCTATATAACGCTATGGCGTTGGGCTTCCGCTGGAATAGGGCTCCGTTTCACGAAGCTACCTAAGACAGCGGGTATCTCCCTGGGCTCTGGCCAGGGGTAACTGGCCAGACGGTATTATGTTTGGTTCTACTGCTCGTTTCACGTAGCAGCCTGGGCTAGGGCTTGAGTGCCCTTCGACAAGGGAAGACACGCGCGAGCAGAGATGGGCGAGATGCCGATCAACCAGGGTTTGTAGGGTTGCAGGCTTAGCTCGCAACATTTGCATGCGCTGGGGGCTTTTCCGTCGGAACGCAACACGCCACGGCTGTAGGGTGTGGTTTAAACCAGAGTGGCACTTAGCCGCCTGCGTCGTCGCGCCTCGCTGTCGCCCTCGGTGTGCGGTTCTCTGAGGGTCTCCTGTGCCTGTCCCTGACGACTGTCAGCCGGTGCATCAGCTGCCCGACCGCCCGCTACCCACATACATCTGCTGCAAGACCGAGATCTGCCCAGCCATTGTGAACCTGCCGCCGTGCGAGAGCCGCTGCCGTGACTTGAGGTTTATCGTGTGAGGCAGCCGGCTGGTTCCGCGACTATCGGGTGGGACGCCGCTCTGCATCCGGTGATTTCTGCTGTGTCCCCTGCTGGAGCGGTCTCTGCAGCTGCGACCTGGCCTGGCCTGATCTGAGTGACTCACTGAGGAGATCATGGCGAGAGAGGTTCCGCCTGGTGGTGGTGGGATCCCTCCTCCCGCCCCACCTGCGCCATTCGGAGGCGCTGCCCCGTGGCCGCCACAGCACCAGCCACCTCAGCCGCACCAGCAGCAGCCCTCCGTTCCGCCACCAGGAGTTGAGAAGCCGGTCTTTGAGACCACACATCAGGGTGGAATTGACCAGGAGAGGGAGAGGGACGAGGACCACCGGAGGCGAATAGAGCAGAGAGAGAAGAAGCAGAAGGAGGAGCGGCGGATGCAGGAGATGCACACGCAACCGCCGCAGGTGCAGAGGCAGCAACAGCCCGTCCAGCAACAGCAGCATCAGCATGTGGGAGGGGAGCCTCCTGAGCCGACACATCCACCAACACACGCTCCGCCCCCTCCCCCTCCCCCTCCCCTCCCACATCGACCTCCCCTTCCCCCAGGCGCCCGTCCCCATCCTCTGGTCTCGGACGAGTTTCCCCCCAGTCTCCGTTTTTCTGAATGGCGGCCCTTTCGACCACAGCCGCCTCAGCCCAACGGCACGGCCGCCGAGCCCGTCACAGTGGACGAGGACAGCACCCCCATTGGCGGCGGGGTCGACCAGATACCTGGTGGCGCCGTACAGCATGGTGGGATCAAGCCTGTGCGCCGGATAGTGGACCGTGATGTGGAGATGCAGGATGCTGCGCCAGCTGCGTCGGTGGCTGCACCGGCCGCTGCATCGGCTCCTGCGTCCAAGCAGGGGTCCGTCAGGGAGAGGGAGAGAGAATGGGGTGGTGAGAGGGAGGGGGAGCGGTCCTCGGGCGGCGGCGGTGGCGGCGGCGGTGGTCATCAGGAGAGGCCCCGGTCGGTGCAGCGTGACGAGTTGCGTGTGGAGGACGCCAAGGTGTATTTGGCGCGTGTGCGGAAGAAGTTCAGTGAGGACGACCCGCGCTACATCGAGTTCCTCGGCATCATGAAGGAGTTCAGGAGTGGCGGGTGAGTGAGCGTCTCGGGACACACACACACACACACACATACATGCAGATGGCCACTGGGCTGGTTGTGTGTTGTGTTGGTGTCAGGTTGCGCACGGACAAGGTGATCAAGAAGGTGTCGAATCTGTTCCAGGGCCACCGGTCGCTCATCGTCGACTTCAACCAGTTCCTGCCCTCGGAGATGCGCATAGGGGTACCTACCGTACCACCACTCAATCACTCCTGCACTGCACACATACCATAAATTTCCGTCTGTCTGTCTGTCTGTGTGAATGGTTCTGTGTGTCTGTGTGTCCCTCCATCCGTCCATCCACCACATCAGACGCCCACCGTTGACTACGACCATGCCCTCGAGTACGTCAAACGAATCAAGGTCAGTCATTGCATTGAATGCAATCAATGCAGGCACAGAGCTCCACTTGCATGTCGGCGATGCGGGTGTGTCATCCCTCCTTTCATCCATCTCTGCGTGCCGTGCGTCAGACGTTGGCCCCCGACAAGTACGAGCACTTCATAGAGGAGTTGCAGAACTACCAGAGCATGCGCAAGCCCGTCAAGGACGTCTGGAAGAGCGTCGACCACCTCATGAAGACACACCCAGACCTCCTCGAGGAATTCTCATACTTCCTGCCGGACGTCACCGCGGTGAGTCAGTCAAGTCAGGCCCGACATCACATCCCCAGCAAAGCAACGCGACAGAAGGGCCATTCCTTGTGTATGTGTCTGTGGTGTGTGTGGGTGCGTGGGTGCGAATTTGCAGCGCATCCGCGCGTCCAAGGACGATGAGGAGAGGGACAAAAAGAAGGGCAAGAAGGTATCAGGGGGCGGGGCGGGGCGGGAGAGTGGGCAGTGAGTGCATACCATATGCATCCATCTCTCTGTGTCTGTCTGTCTCTGTGTGTCTGTGGTGTGTCAGGAGCGTCCGCCGCCCGTGGGTGCGTTTGACCTGCCCCCCGGCACCAGCTGGCAGGACGCAGCAGAGCGAGACGAAGAAGATGGTCACACACACACACACACAGAGAGAGAGAGAGAGAGACTGCTCGGTGCAGGTCTGTCTACCTTTCTGTCTTTGTGGCGCTGCATTGGTCAGGTCCCGGTGGTCTGCTTCACAACGGTTGGTCGGACGAGGACGTCAGAAGCGGTCAGTCGCGGACAGATAACAGTCCTCTTCCTTCTGCCTAACCGCCTCGTCACACTTGTGTAATGACGGCATCACGTGTGTGTGTGTGTGTGTCACACAGGTCTGACGTTGAATCGTGGCGAGGATGGCTTCTTCAAGGCCCTCAAGGCGTGCCTCAACCCTGACGCCAAGTCAGTAGACGAGGAGGAGGATATAGCTGGACACACACACGCACCCATGTCTGTGTGTGTGTGTGTGTGGTGTCTATGTCACTCACTGACTCACTCAAGGGATTCGCCGCACAAGCAGCACTACACCGAGATGGCCAAGTGCATCAAACTCTTCCAGACAGGCGTCGCTACCGTTGCTGAGGTCGGTGGGATCCAGACAAGCGGCTGGGCTGCCTAGAAACCTGTGTGGTGTGGTGTGGTGTGGTTCCATTTGCAGACTCTAGCGCTGCTCGAGGACATTCTGCCGCTCCACGACTACCCGTGAGCACAGCACTGACTGCACTGCATGGACCAGACAGAAGGGCAGCCGTGTACAAGGGCTGTCTCTCTGTGTGTCTGTGTGTGTGTGTGTTGTGTGAATGTCATTGCAATGAGAAGCAGTCCTCTCATGTGGGCCGTCCGGAAGATCATCTGCCCAAGGGAAGCCGCCAGAAGGTCAGTGAGTGAGTGCACTTACGCCAGGCCACGCCACATTTCTGTGCTCGTGTGTGTCTGTGTGTCTGCAGGAAGCACTCGTACTTCTGCCTGTCGCTGGGGCAGATCGACTTCAAAGGTCAGAATGAATGAACACACGAACGACACCCACCCACATGAATGCCGCTGTATGAATGAGATGGTGCGCCATGCATGGATGGGCGTGTGCCCGTGGGTGTCTGCGGTGCGTGTGCTGTGCGTCATGGCAGACGCTGAGATATCCGGCTCGAGCTATCGCAAGCTGCCCAAGAAGTACCCAAAGAAGGTAATGTAAGCACATGCAGTGCACCCACACATCGCACCCACACACCAGCCCAGCCACACACACCGTCTGCTGGGTGGGTGGGTGCGGTGCCTTTCCCTCCCTCGTTGCATTGCATGTCAGTATTGTTCTGGTCGGGACGAGCTGTGCAAGAAGGAGCTCAACGACACCTGGATATCCATCCCACAGGCACGCCACCAACCACACACACCCCACCACACCGCACCACACCACACAACACGGCGCACATGGGTCTGTTTCCCTCCCTCCCTTCCCCGATGCCCCACCCTTAGGGTTCCGAGGATTTGTCGTTTCGTGTGATGCGTCGGAATGAGTACGAGGAGGTGCTCTTCAAGACGGAGGACGAGCGGTTCGACCTCGACTACGTACTGGACCTCGTCAGGACAAGTCAGTCAGCCAGCCAGCCAACCACCCAACCACACACACACGGATGCACTCTCTCTCTCTCTTTCTCTCTCTGTGTGTGTGTGTGTGTGTGTGTTTCGTTCGTGCAGCCATCAAGCTGCTCAAGAAGGTGGTGGATCAGATCGAGGGGCAACAGCGCAAAAATGCTGTGACGGACCAGCAGCAGCAGCAGCAGCAGCCACCACAGGTGCCCCAGGCACAAGCTGCCCCGCCACAGCCACAGCAGCCCCCACAGAGCGTTGCACCAGCAGCATCTGCAGCGCTGCCCCCACCGCCACAACCATCACAGCCACCACCACCAGCGGCTGCTGCTGCTGCAGCAATCACTCCCGACGTGCCCCCCACCCATCCCCCTGGCCCACCTCAACCGCCCCCCGCACCGGTACCACCAGCACCGGCAGCCGTAGCAGCATCAGCATCAGCCTCGTCAGCAGCGGCGGAAGGTGGTGGTGGTGTGGAGATGCCGGATGAGTTCGACCACCCTCTGCACCAGAAGTGTCTGCGGCTCATCTACGGCGAGCACTACAAGGAGATCGCCGACCTCATGGCCAAAAACCCCCAGGGGGCCGTGCCTGTCATCTACAACCGGCTCAAGCAGAAGCAGGAAGAGTGGTGGGAGACGAGACACACGAGGGGGAGGGAGGGGAGGGGAGGGAGCCAACAGAGGCAACAGAGGCAACGATACATCTAATTAATGGTGTGGATGTCTTGTCGTGTTTGATGCAGGGAGTCGGTCCAGCAGCAGTTGAACCGTGACCTGTGGCGCGACATGGTCGACCGCAACTACGAGCGCTCACTCGACCACAGATCTTTCTACTTCAGATCACAGGTACACACACACACACACACACACACAGGCGTCCCAAAGCGAAAACAAACCGGACCCATGTGTGAATGGTCTGTCCATCAATCCATCAGGACCGCAAGAACACGACGACCAAGGCGTTTCTGCAGGAGGTGCGGCGCAAGTACTACGAGGCCCGCGGCGGGGCTGAGGGCGGCGTCATCATCGTCTCAGACGACCTCAAAGAAATCACCATCCAACACCCACCAGACACACACACAGGTGGGCATCCCCCCTTCCATCCATCCGTCCATCCATCCATGTGTGTGTGTGTGTGTTGGGGGCTCAGGTGGCAAGAAGGGCGCCGGCAAGCCGCAGCTCGTGTACGCGTACGGCCACCCCAGCCACCCGCGTCTTGAGGATGAAGACTCTGAGATGGAGCAGGAGCCAGACAAGGAGGAAGGCAGAGAGGGCGAGGGCGGCAAACAGAAACAACAGGACAGCTCTGTGATGCGTGGGAGGCCACCACAGCCCACAGCGCCGCCCACGCAACCGCAACCAGCACCAGCACCAGCAGAGCAGCGACCTGCAGCAGCAGCAGCAGGAGCAGCAGCGGAGAAGAGGGCTCCTGAGCACTTCCCGCCCGAGTACACTTTTGAGATGCCTGACATACAGGTAAGATCGATGCGGCACACCACCACGCACTACGCACTACGCACCCGCCACCACTCTGTCTGTTCGTTTGCCCAATGTTAACAAACAGACTCATCGTGATGTGACTGAGCTGATTCTGCACACGGCCCGCAGCCCACGCAACAACTTCGTCTCACGACACGACGTCCCACAGGTAGGTAACCTACACACACAGAAATACCACGTGCTATATCCCGACGCGACCCTCTTTGTGTGTGGTTCGGTTGGTTCAGATTGAGAAGTTCGTGAGCTGGATCTTCAAGGACTTCTTCCTCCTCGGCGGGCTGCTCGACGACGACAGCAAGAAGACCGACCTGCCCCCCCTCCCTCCCGGCCTCAAGACACACCCACACCCGACGGCAACAACAGCAGACACACAGCCCGCAGCAGCCGCAGCAGCAGCTGTTGCACCACCCTCGCCACACGAAGCCGCCATTGGGCGGCCAGCGGGGCTGCTCAAACCCAAAAAGAGCGGTGAGACTGTTGGCGGGGGCTGCAATGGTGTCTCTGGTTTACCTGTTTTCGCGATTTCTGCATCCATTGCAGGTGGTAAGCGGCGATGGAACGACACGACCGGGCTGAAGCTCATGCGGGCCTTCATACCCACCACCACAACGGACGAGCGCGAGCAACCGGAGGCGGCCGTCAAGGCCGAAGAAGCAGAAGCAGAGGGCACAGAGGAGGTCCCCATGGCGTCCGTCGAGCTCAGCAGCGAGCCCGGCCCCCCGGCCCCTCTCTCCCTCTCTGCCCAGCCATCCCCCGCCGCACCCAGCGGCCCAGTGCCCATGGAGATCGACACATTTGCCTCAGGACCACCCGCACCAGCAGCAGCCGCTGCTGCTGCAGAGTTGCGGCCGTACGATGGTGGTGTGAAGGATGGTGGTGGGAAGAAGAAGACCGTGATGGTGCCAGCGTACCCGCGGTACATGATAGCGGGTGACACGGGGTACTGCCTCTTCCGCTTCTACGCCACCATCTACGAGCGGCTCCTCAAGGTCAGCTGGCTGAGCCAGGCAGGGCGGAGGGAGGGAGGGAAGGAAGCACACAGCACAGGATATACACACATAGAGAGGCCGACTCAGCGGCTGTGGTATCATGTGGTATGATGCTGTGTGGTGTGATGTGGTGTGGTGTGCAGTGCAAGAGGAGCCAGGAGGCCAGCGGCCGCACCAACCGGCGGCCATCGCCCACACCGTCCGTCCTCGAGGGACAGCAGGTAGGTTCGCATTCTTGCCATGCATCTCACTCCTCATGCCGTCGTGTGCCTGCCTCATTTGGCGCGTTTGTTTCGTGTCCACCGTGTGTGTGTGTGTCAAGGAGCGGAGGGCCGACAGTGTGCTGACCATCTGCCGGAAGCTCATAATGGGCGAGATCGACTCACATGCCTTCGAAGACCAGGCCAGGTAGGTGCATAGCACAGCACACAGCACAGCACAGGACATCACAGGACAGCACACAAAGCCGTGTGATGGTGTGTGTGGTTGGGCTGGGTTGGGTTTTGCAGCGATTTGTTGGGCACAAGTGCGTATATCCTGTACACGATCGACCGCGTGTGCAACCAGTTCGTCAAGATGATCCTCTACACCATCAAGGACGCCACCGCCATGAAACTCGTCCTCCTCTACCTCAACTACAGAGACTGTACCCCACCCCTCCCACCCTCCCTCCCACACACACACACCACGCACAGACGCATTCATGCATGTGTGTGTGTGTGTGTGTGTGTGTGGTAAATGGTGCCCATCCATCAGGTTTGGACACGCTTCACGGCAGTGACCGTGCGCTGGCGGTATACGAGGCCGACGCGCGAGAGGTCCTCGGGGACGCGCCCTACTTCCACCTTCGCTACGACCCCTCCAAGCTCCAGTTCACCGTCCACATGGTCACCACACGCGATTACCAACACGCCATCAAACCGGCCGTGAGCAGCACACCACACGAGCCGACACGTAGAGCAAGGAGACAGACGAATTGGTTACTGTGTGTGCGTGTGTGACCGTGTGTCTGGGGGTCCCTTCCCCAGGATCGTCCTGTGTCGTTGGGTGAGAACGTCCCCATGAGCGAGTGGATCCGCGACAACTACATCCGGTTGGTCAACCACGACATGATGACCGCATCGGACCCGGACGCATTCAAAGACATCAACGTACACACCACACACACTGCAACAGAACAGACAGACACCACACCGGCCACGCACAGCCCACCCCACCATCCTACCTATCCTTGTGTTGTGCTGTGCTGTCCACACTTGTCCGTCCGCTGTCGAGTAGATGGGTTCGTTGACCCAGCCAGCGTCGCCCTCGCCCTCCCAGCTGCTCGAGCAGGGCCGCCCGGCGAGGTTCCTCATCCGCAACAGGGCGCGTGTGCAGCGGGCCATCAAGAAGCGCACGCAGGAGGGCGGCCAGGCGGACAAGTCAATGCTCGTCAACCGCCTGCTGCAACGGGTACCTTCAGTGGGTGGGGTACAGTAGAGCTCTGCTCACTCGACGCGCGTCTGTGTGATATGCCTACCTGCCCCTGTCTGTCTCCCTCCCTCCCTCCCTCCCTGTGTGACAGGTGCCTCACTCGTCGTACAAGTTTGTGTACGTGCCCTTCACGGCCGACATATACCTGCGGCAGAGGAAGCGCAAGCGGGAGGACCAGGAGCAGCACCTCATCGAGAAGGAGGCCAAGCGCTCGCGGCGCCTGCAGGTCAGTCAGCTCACACGCCCAGCCACCCACCCACCCACCCTGTGTGTGTGTATGTGTTGATGTCTGGCTCCATCTGGTGTGTTGTGTGTGTTGTTGTGTGCAGGAGTGGGTGTCCGGCCGTGTGGAGGAGATCCAGGCGGAGATGGAGGCCCAAGAGGCAGCGATGGAGGCCGCAGCGGCAGCAGCGGAAGCAGAGGCAGAGGCAGAGGCCGAGCGGCAGCGGGGGATGGACACGGGCATGCGCCTGGGCGGTGTAGCTGTGGGTACGGCCATGGACGAGGAGCAGAGGAAGCTCTCCCGCGACGCCCACCTGCTCGCCTCAATCAGGATGGCCAGCCAGTCGCCCAAGAAGCACAAACAGCGAGACCCACGGGAGTCACCTGACCCACCTGACGCACACGACCTTCTCGACATGCCGTTTCCGCCCTTCCACTCCACCCCCCCACCTCCACCCCCACCAGCGGCAGCAGCAGCAGCAGCTGCTGCTGCCCACCCGGCCATGCCGCCCTTCCAGCAGCTGGGCGATGGTGCAGCTGTAGCCAATGGCGTGCCGTTGTTGCAGCGGAGAGGGGGTGTGGAGGAGATGGAAGAGGTGGAGCCGGGTCCCCGCCCACCAGGAGGGAGGACAAAGAAGACGGCCCTGCTGATGCCCCATATACCGGGCTATCACGGTGGCCGGAGGATCTGGGAGGGACAGCTGGACGACCGCGACGACGAGGGCGAGGGCGATGGACCACCGCCGCCACCACCACCACCAGCAGCAGCAGCACCGCCCCCTGGATAAGTGACAGTCAGGGGGAGGCCTGTGGGTGGTGGATGGATGGAGGACGGTGTCATGACATCACTGCGCCTAGGGGAGGAGGTACGGCGGCCAGACTGGTGGGGCGGGCGTCCATATGCCGAGGTAGGCTCTGTGTGTCTCTTTTGTTGCTCTCCTCCCTCCTCGGTGTACCCACCTACGACACTCTCGCAGCGTCCTTTTTCCGGCCCACCACCGGACCGGAGCTGAGCCGCGGACGATGAGTGAGTATGCTTAGCTCTCTCTCTGTCTCTGTCTCTGTTGAGGCCCTAGACCGACTGAGTGTCCGTCCATGTCTGTGATGTGTGAGTGTGTGTTGGGTGGGAGTGCATCATGGCATGGCCATGCAAACTGACTTCTCTCTGCTATGCTGTGTGTGTGTCGTGCACGCGTGTGTGAGAGAGAACCCTTATTGGATTGGTTGATCGATTTCATTGATCCATCCAGATCCATCCATCCATCCATTCATTCAAGAAAGTGGTGAGAGTGGGTCGGGTCGGTCCATTCCATTCCATTCACACGTGTACGTGTAGGTGTGTTCGTATGCAGAGAAGCCAAGCCAAGCCAAGTCGAGTCAGAAGGAGAAAGTGACATCCACACACACACACACACACAGAGGCGCTCAGGCACACAGACACCAATCCAACTACCTAGCCACTTCACCTAACCACTTCGGCTGTCATGCTGTCCGTCTATCTCTCCGTGGCACAGCGAAGCGCTTCAGAAAAAACGGTACGTGGTTTGGTCAGCTGCTGCTGCTGCTACCGTCAGGTGCCCGCCCTATAGCTGGCTCGTATGTATGGTCGTGGGGTGTGTGTGTTGTCGGCCGAATATGTCGATTCCGACAGACAGACACACGGAAGACCTGTGCTGTGCTGGGCTCTCTACGGGAGGCAGCAAAGGCGGCCAGACAGACAGACCACTGCTGGCTTCCAAGTAGGCACACACGTAGCTAGGCACCAGGCAGGCGGGCAGTAGCAGTGTGTCTGTCTGACCGGTTGATTTGTGGTTGCTCTCGTCTTCTCGTCTCAGTCAGTCAGCAAAACTCGTGTTCATTGTCATTGACCGACACGTTCGGCCAGCCGCATCGACCGAACCGACCGGTCAGCCGCACACACACACACACATGCAAGATCGATGGATGCACATCTGAGTTGTCGGTGTATCGGTGTATGTCTGTCTACGGGGCCCACGAGGTCGTCCTCATGCGCACCCCGGCATGGCATCCACGCAGCTAGGCGTCTCACTCCACCAACCACACCACACCACACCACACCGAGAGACAGATCGGAAATTAAAGACACGGAACCACACCGGCAGGTTTGCAAATCGGGACAGAAACAAACAGGCGGGGCGGACGAGGAGCACAGCGCTCACGACGCCACAACGGTGAGCGTCTGCTCTGCGTGTGTGCGTGTGTGTGTGCGTGTGTGTGTACACAAGAGGAGGGCGGGCAGGTGGAAACCACGGGGAAACGTGGCCACGCTTGCCTCACCTCCAGTCAATGTCAGTCAGTCAGTGTACCCAAAAGTGGACAGCCGGGCAGGGAGAGGGCGGCAAAAAGAAGAAGGGATGGAATCATTCCTCATCCAATCGGTAGGTATATCGTACAGACACACACACACACACCTCACACACACTCCCTCCCTCACTCACCCCACTGCACCCAGGCCAGTCACTCCACACACCTCTCTCTCCTCTCACACGACACACGTCACCCACACAACGTCAAGCCGCTTCACTTCATGTCTGGCCGGGCCCTACTTGCCTTCCCTCTCTGTCTAGGTCGCGCCACTCCAATACTTCTCACCCAGACAGACAGACAGACGGGTGCTGTGCCTGCCTGCCTGTCTTGCTCCAATTCAGCCACCACGGTATGTGCAGAGAGGGGAAGGCGTTCGGACCGCCAGAAGGAGATATGCGAGATGCGAGGCTAGCTAGAGGCCGGAACAGTCCACTCATTTATTCACCACATTCATACCATCAATGACATCACATACCATCACACGCACAGCCGGCACACAAACAACGGCCCGACCGTACGCTTATCCAGTCCACGCACACACGGACGCCACCAGTGAGTGACTGAGTGAGTGGGGGGGTGAACTCGTTAGCTAGAGAGTGCCGGGCCGTCAGTCAGTCAGTCGGAGTGATGAGCCGATGGGAGCGGCCTGACCTGTCTGTTCTGTGCTGTTCAGATGTGATCTGATCTGATCTGCCTGTATCGTGTCATCTCACTGGACAGACAGTTTGACGGGTGTGCAGTGCCACTCCCTACCGATTGATTGCCTTGCCCGTCCGTCATACCATTCATCATTTAGTGAATGGTGCACTGCACACGACACGACAACACACAGCACAACTCGACTCAACACAGCCAGGTGAACTCAACACAGCCAGGTGTGGATGCACGGATAGACACCAAGACAGACAGACAGACAGACAGACAAGGCAGTCAGCTCAGCCAGAGAGTCAGCCAAGGGTAGGAAGGAGGAGGTCTGGGGGGAGGGAGGGGGAGGGGGAGGGG
>CDMY01000756.1:0-11682 GCA_001179505.1 Vitrella brassicaformis | reverse complement strand
GGGGGGGGGGGGGGGGAGGGGAGAGGCGGGATGAGACGAGACAAGACAGATAGACAGACAGACACAACAACGACGAGGACGAGGGCACACAGAGGGGTCTCACTGCTCGCCCTCCTTGCCTGAACCAGCCAATTAATTAATCACAACACACCCAGACACATCAGTGGGACATCTATGTGTGTGCGTGTGTGCGGTTTGCTGACTGACCCTCTTCGTTGGGTGCCATGTCGGAGGTCCAGAGCGTCAGGTTATCGCGCAGCAGCTGCATGATCAACGTGCTGTCCTTATACGAATCCTCACTGACAATACAATCACCATCCACACACACAGAGACGAAGACAAGATGTGCCGTTCTGTCTCTCTCTCTTGATGTGTCTGTCTGGCACAGGGAGGGCATACGTCACGTCTCGTACCTGACGTTGTCGAGCTCTGCGATGGCGTCCTCGAAGGCCTGACGGGCCATCTTGCACGCCTCCTCGGGGTTGTTCAGAATCTCATAGTAAAACACTGCACACATGCATCACACACAAACATAGAGATACCCAGTTCACGCAATGGCTCATACACAGGGGACCACCACTCGTGTCCGTTCGCATCCATCGCAAATATCGACCTGAGAAGTTGAGCGCGAGTCCGAGTCGTATGGGGTGTGTGGGGAAGAGGTCGGTCTGGGCGATGGTGGAGGCCTCCTTGTAGGAGTCGTGTGCGCTGTTGGCGGCGGTGGTCTTGGTGTCGTCCTGGCTGAACTCGCTGATGTAGCGGTAGTAGTCACCCTTCATCTTGTAGTAGAACACCTTGCTCTCGCCCTGAGAGTTGGTGGCGGGGCGGGGTGGGACACACGCACAACCAAAATGGTTGTTTGATGGGCCGGTGATGTGTCCGTGTGGAGTGTGTGTTAGTAGTGTAGCTACCGTGGTGGATGAAGGGATGAGGTGTTTGTCCAGGAGAACCAGGATGTTCTGGACAAACACAGACAGACACATCGTTCCCATTCTACCTGTGTCTGGCTACCAGGTTCATTGTGTCTGTCAGTGTAGCTAGCTACCTGGCAGATTTTGTTCAACTCGTCCTCAACCTGACACACAATGACAATGAATGACACACACAAATGACATATATCCGCCCACCCTCATCCATCCATCTCACCCACCCAGCCCTCATCTCATCCTGTGTGTCTTACCTTCTTTCGGTACTCCTCGGCGTGCGGCACGTTCTGCGTGTTGCCCTTGGACTTCTCCTTCTGCTCGACCGACGAGATAATCCTCCACGACGCGCGGCGGGCACCGACGGCGTTCTTGTAAGCCACCGACTGCACTCACTCGACAGACAGACACCACACAACATACAACAAGATGACGCCCGCATGCCATGCATGGTCAGGCGCTGCAGTGCTCGGTTCTCTTCTGTGAGCTTCGCTACCAGGAGATTTCTCTCCTCGACGGTGAGCTCCTCGCCCATCTCAACCACAACCTTCATGAAACTGCACACACACACACACACACACTCAGCACACATGAGAAAAAGCTCATTTGCACATCGTCTGTCTGGGTCTTTTCAGTGCTCCTCAGTGTTACTCGGCCATCTCTGACAGACAGACACACAGAGATGTGCACCACAGAGGACGACACCTCATCGGCACTCTCTCTTTGCAGGCGGCGTCCCCAGCCAGCCTCCCCTTGTCGTGTGTGCTGTGCGCCCTGCCCTTGCTCACCGTCGTAGCGCTCGGCCTGCTCGGCAAGCTTGGCCTACAGACAGGCAGACATCGCGCCACCGTATTTTAATGCACACGTGCAGAACAAGAGCCCCCCCGACCCATCCCGTCTGTCGCGGTCTCACCTTGTACACGTTTTCCTCGCGCGCCATCCTCGACAGGGGACTCTCAAGAATCTAGCTAGCTATTGCCAAACAACCAACAGAGCCGCTGCAACCGTACTCCTCCGCGACGCAAACTCTGGAAAGAAATGCGAGCTACCGAAAGAGACAGGGACAAATAGCACAGCAAGAATGATAGACGAGAGCGCTTCTGAGGATCAAACAGGCGGCAAAGAGTGCCAAAATGGGCCATTGCAGGAGAGCGATGCTGACGCCAGGGGTGAGGAAAGCAGCAGTGAGTCTTCGATAAGCTTCGAGGATGGCCTGCCGAGCGTCAAGGGCGCAAGGGGGCTTGGTCCTGCTGATCTTCTCAAAGCGGCTGTGGAACTTCAAGACAGCCTCGCACAGCGGTGGATGGAGGCAGCGCCCGGGGAGGAGGGTGTGTCTGAGGACGGCCTCAGTGAGACACTGGAGGACGAGATAGCCACCCACACATGGAGGCAGGCCGTCAAGCAAAGGTATGTTTGCATGCCAGTGAGTGAGTAAAGTAAGAGGGCCGCCCGCGTGAGAGTGTCAATTCATTCCTGTCCTGCCTGCCTGCTGATCCGATATGTGTTTGGTGATTGCATTGATTGCAGTTTCCCCTTCTTCACGTCATCGCCATCAGCTGCCCACGACAAGGTGTATATGGACTGCCTCGAAGCGCTCCGGGAAGGGCGGGACCTCATCCGACAGGTCACGTTTGCCGCACAACGGAGGCCCTCAACCTTGCCAGCAAGTACCACTCACTGGGGTGGGCGGACACCCACCTACGCATCGCAGAGGACGGTGGGCAGCAGCGCCACGCTCAGCAGGCAGCCGTCGGTCGTCAGCCCCACCCACAGTGCGGCCACGGAGCCCAAAAAGCAGCGACCGCCTGAGAAGGGAATACAGGTATGTGCGATCGATGAGCTGATACATGTGATGACTAACAGGAGATTGGGACATTCTCTGCCTTTGTTGGTTGCGTGTTTCCAGCACTACTCCTTCAAACTGACATTTGAGCGGATCCTGAGAGCCCTGGGTGCCCTGGAGAAACAGCGCAGAGACGGCAACAAGAGGAAGCGACCGACAGACACAGCCCCTGTGCCCATGGCAGAGCTGACCCGCGACACCAAGCACATCCTCGCGCACATCCGTCTGATGCAAGACACCCAAATCGCCGGCCACCTCAAGGCCGCCCACCGCGCGCTGCTTGTGGCGGCCTACTCCGTCCACCTCAAGTGCCTGCAGGCGAGGCTGGACGACTCGCGCGTCAACCAGCTGGACGACGAGCTCATCCCTGACAGGGACATACGGGAGGCGGCCGTCGGTCTGTCAAATGCCATCAGGGGGAGGTTCGAGTCTACGAGTGGGCCGCAGCCAGAGTGGGAGGACGACACGCACTTCGCCTTCTGGCTGCGCACGAAGGAGATGGACGCAGCCAGGAAGGTAGGTACCTAGGTGGGCCGGGCAGGCAGTCAGGCAGGCAGGCAGGCAGTCGGCGGACACACAGCTTCTGTAATTGCCTGTCGTATCAGGACGCCCTGGCTGAGAGAACGCCGTCATGGCAGCAGGTCGCCCAGAGGCGATTCGTCCGCGAGACCGAACAGAAAATCATCCAGTAAGCCATCCACACGCACACCATGTGCTGGTTGGTGCCATCCATCTATCCATGTGTGTGAGTGCAGGCGTACCAAGGCTGAGTGGGAGAAGCAGAGAGAGGCGCGCGGCAAGGTGGGTGCTGCTGCTGGCGACCACCACAAGCCGCAGCATGTCGACTACCGGCGAGAGATCGGGACGAAGGTCTTCGGCATGGCCGTCAGGGCGCGTGATCTGACAGGCAGGTGAGTGACTTCAGCCACTTTTCATACGCAAGGAAGACCTCTCACGTGTCTGTCTGTCTGTCTGTCTGTCGTGTGCAGGCAACCCTTTCACCCAGAAGGTCAGATACCGGCCCGACCAGCCGTGGCAGCAGCAGAAGTGCAACGTTGTCTGGATCGTCAGGTCGCACCGACCGCAACCTCTTACGCCTCGTTGCGGGACCCACTGGCCAAGGCCCGCTCTCGGGCGACAATAACCACGTGTGCGGCCAACGGCCCCTTGCTGACCTGACGCTGGGCGGGTCCATTGTGGGGGAGTGTCCTGACGAGGCCAATCGGCTGATGGCCAAGACCAAGATGCCGCCGCCGCTGACGTCAGTATTCGACATTGACAAGCTCTCCCAGGCCATGCTCAACGAAGAGACGAGTTTCCGGGAGTCGCTTCAGTTTCTGGACTACCAGGAGCGGCTCTTCCGTGAGCTGCAGCGGTACCGAGACTCGGTGGCGACTGTCGAGAGGCAGTCGAGGAAGGGCAGCAGAGTGGGGACGAGGGATGTGGACGTCCTGACGCAGGAGATATCTGCGCTGATATGGAGGATGCAAGACAGCGACTCCCTCCTGCTGGAGGCCATCGGGAGACGCCTCAACGAAAGAAGGAACAAGCAAGCCGACGACCAAAGACTTGCGGTAGCAAGGAATGGACGGGGCACTTAGAGACAGACAGACAGACGGCCTTTCATGGTTCCACGCTCCCTGTGTCTCCCTCCCTCCCTCCCTCCCTCCCTCCCTCCATGTGTGTGTTCAGGCGTCCATGGCAGCGCTTGACGGGAGCGACGACGGTGGCAGTCATGCAAGCGAAAGCGACACCGCCGATTGAGGCCGGCCGGGTGCGTTGGTGGTCTGCCAAGGAAGCCTAGCTCTACTCCCTGCAATGGGTTTCTGTGAAGACTGTTGCCTCTGCGGAATGACCTGTTGCTATCGCCTTGTAGGTACATGCATGTGTGCGTGTTGCTGATGTGCAATGGTTGTGTTGGGGGCGGTCGCGCCTCAATGAACGAACGGGTAAAGATGCGTTTTCAGGCAGAAAGAGGCGGGAGTTGTCTGTCTGTCGCAGGTAGGTCTAGCCACGCATCGTCCATGCATCTAGACAGACACGTGCTCATTCACCACAACTAACAGCGGGAGAAGCGGTCCCTTAACCTTTCATCCATCCATCCATCCATGCGCCCATCAAAGAGACCGCCGTCCATCGCTAATCGATGTGGTCTCTCTCTCTCTCTCTCTGCACCTGTACGTGTCTCTGTCTGTTGTCGAATTCATGCAGGTTGCAGCTAGCCAGCGGTGTGTGGGTCAGTCAGTACCTCAGTCAGTGCCTCAGGCAAGCAGCCAGCCTTGCAGGTAGGGAGTCGTGGTGCGCGACATAATCAATCCACACACCCACCATCTCACACACACACACGCACACAAGACGCACGCCAATTGCACCAGCGCATCCCCCCCACACACATACACGCAAGCAGGCCGGCAGGCAGGCAGGGCTGGAAAAAACAAACCTCGTCCTTCAGCTAGGCAGCACAGCGCACACTCAAGGATGGATGGATGGATGTGGTGACGAGACGAGCTGACACCCCACCGTCAACACGCCTCCGTTGCGGGTGCGAAAGCGGGCCCACCAGTACCGGTGGCAGCGTCAGTCTTCTCGCCAGCGTCAAGGATGTCGTGCATGGGAATCGCATACACGCCGCTGCCCTCGCGCATGGTCTTCTGGATCACCGTGCGCATCACCCGGCCCTCCTTGTCGTCGCGTAGCCGCCACCGCTTCATCGGGTACCTCGAGGCTGCAGCCAGCACCTGCACCTGACCGCGGGCCTCCACTATCTCACCGCTACCGGCGTTGGGGCCACCCCCACCGCCCCCTCCCCCCTGTGGCTGCTGCTGCTGCTGCTGGTTGTTGTTGTCACTGTTTCCGCCACCTGGTGGTTGGGGCGGGGGTGGGTTGTTGCCCGGAGGGTTGTTTCCTCCACCAGCACCGTCGCCTCCAGCGCCATTGCCTGCATTGGGGGGCTGCTGGTTGTTGGCGCCCCCGGCCCCTCCGTCGTTGGGGGGCTGCTGGTTGTTCTGGTTGTTGTTGGGCTGTGCGGGAGGGGGAGGGGTGCACCCGGGCTTCATGCGCACCTGCACAAGAAGGGAGGCAGACAAAGATGTGGATGCGCCGGGGGGTGAGTGAGTGGCTTCGCTACCATGATGTGTTGGTTGTCGGCCATTTTGAAGTCGACGGGGGTCTTGTCACGCGGCAGCAACTTGCCCTGTACAGGAGACCACACACACACACACACGCTTCATTCATCGCTGGCAAGGGACTCGTTTGGAGCGTCTGTGTGTGTGTGTGTGTCTGTTGCCTGTGTGACCTACCTGGAAGTAGAGGTCGATTTCGGTGTCCTTGATACCTACGTTGCGGCTGTAGCTCTCCGCCAAACGACTGCACCACACATCCACACCACAGACAGACACACACGTGTATCGGTGCTTGTCTCCGTCATGTGTGTGGTGTGGTGTGGTGTGGTGTGCTTCATGTCCTCTCTCTACTTACGAGAAAGGCGTCTGCATGGCGGCGTTGAAGCGCAGCCGCGGCAGAGTGGGGAAGTCCTTGTCACCTGCCCACAGCAGCCAGCACACACAACACATGACAGATGGACCAGATACACACTCCCCCCCTCGCTCCCTTGCGCCTCTTGGCTGTGTGTGCAGCTAGCTGTTCGTGTGTGAGTACCTACCTTCGAGGAAGAGTGAGATCCAGATCCTCTGTGAGTACTGGAGGACCTTGCGATGCTCAATGGACAACGTCACGCGGCCCTCCATACGGTAGTCAGCTGGCGTCATGTCAGACAACAACTGATACATACACCCACACAGAAGGACAGACAGGTTAACAGGCAGACGAATGCACCGCACCCAGACATCTTCAGTTGCGTTATGTGTGTGTGTGCGGGTGTGTGCTGTCTGTGGTACGTACGATGGTTCTCTGGTTGTCGTAGCTGAGCTCGAGGATGCCGTCGGAGATGCCGCTGATCTCACGATAGTAACGCAACAACTTGCTGTGTGTGACCAATCAATAGATAGACACACACACCCAGACAAAACAGACAGACAGACAGACGGGCACCTCTCTCCGTGTCGTAGACAGACGTGGATCCGTCTGTGTGTGTGCCGTGTGTCCTTTCTCACTCACCGGAATGGCACGGCTATCGGCATGCGGAAGTGGAGGTCGTTGCCGCCCTCCCGCTGCACGCACAAATCCAACGTTGGACTACCGGAACCTGCACACACACACAACACACAACACACACAACACACCCACACGTGGATGGATGCCACCCTGTGTGCATTTCTTGCCTCGACAGACAAAGCTTACGTGCTTCCTCGGTGCACACGACTTCCGGGCGACGGCCGAGGGCCCGGGTGATCTGATCAACACAACACACGCACAGGCAGGTGTGAGAAGGTCAGCACGTGTGTGGCCGTGTGTGTGTGTGTGTGTCTTGCATACCGCTTTGCACAGGTTAGCGTGTGAGTTGACGCCAAACGACAGCTTCTTGGCCTTAATGCACACCGCACTCACAAACTGGATCGACTGCACACACACACACACACACACACACAGAGACAGAGAGAGAGAGGCATTCATCCCGCTCATCCATCAGCCATTGCGGCATGCACCCGTCCCCTCCCTTTCTCTCCGTTGCACACTACGCAAGGCAACACACATGTGGCGAGAGGACGCCGGCCTGGTTGATGGCGCTGCAGTCGACCTCCTTGGCTGCGGCGAGCATGGGCGTGAGGCCAGGGAGGTTCCTGACCTGCAGCTCATCCTCGAACAGCCTCAGGTGCTGCAGGAAGCACTTGGTGATGATCGGGTCGCAGTTGCTCTTGGCCGTTCGACGCAGCCGCAAGAAGTCCCACACGCGCATGTAGGTCGTCATCTGGCCGATGATGTACGCCGACGTGTTGGCGAAGTTGGCCCACGTCGTGCGGTCGCCGCCCAGGTTCAGACCGCCAGCTGCACCCCCTCCCGCCGCGGCTGCAGCAGCTGCTGCTGCTGGTGCACCCGAGGGCGACATGGGCGGCGACGGATCGCCATTGCCGTCTTCGCCCGACGCCCACTCGCCCCCCGACCCACCCATGTCCTGCTGCCGCATCCTACCACCAGCCTTCTTGTCCTTCTTGCGGGGACGCTTCCGGTCGGGCGAGGGGTTCGGGGTCGCCCCCAGCCCACCCTTGCCCGCGTGACGATTGTGGTGGTTGCGCTCCCTCTCCCTCTCCCGCTCGCGCTTCTTGTCCTTCCGCGCCTGCTGCTGGGACTGCTGGCGCTGGCCCCCGGCTGCCCTGGCGACCTCCTCGCCGGCATGGTTGTAGGCATACCCGATGGTGGGCGCGGTCCCGATGAGGCCCTGCGGCTGCCGCGGGTTGAGCGCCGGGCTCATACCCACGTTGTCGGCGGCGAACGGCTCCCGGCCGCGGCGGCCGTTGAGGCCCAAAGAGGGCGTGATGGACCGCATGGGGGCGCCGATGCGGGTCAGCCGGGCGTGGCGTACCACGGGGAACCTCACGAACCGGCGGCAGGTGAGCCTCGACACGCTGTTGAACTGGTGCGGGTCGAGCGCGGCGATCTCGTCGTCGTTCTTGACCTCGTCTCGCTGTGCGCGCTCGGCGGTGGGTGAGCTTGGAGACGGGGCGCTGTGGCTGTGACTGTGCAGGGTCTGGTTGTCGTCGCCCTCGCCGTTGTCATTGTGCTCGTCATCGGATGGCTCGGGGGGCGGTCGCCCACGGAAGTGGTAGCGGGGGCGGCTGGGCTGGGGCGATGGCGATGGCCGGCCACTGGAGCGACGCGTCCGCTTGCGGCCTGCCTTGGCGCTCGCCTTCCGCTGCTGGGGGCCGCCCGACATATTGGGAGAGGAAACGGCCATCGCTGCTGCAGGAGGTGGCGAGCCTGAGAAAAAGCAGACAGAGATAGCACATGCAGTGGATTTGTGGACCTGACCTGTCAGTGGGGAATGCATGCATCCGTGCGTACGTACGTACCTGATGGCCGCGAGTCCTTGCTCTCCTCCAGCCGCGGCGACCGCCTCACGGGCGGCGCGTTGCCCCGCCCACGCCGACGCCTGGGGCCCGGCGTCACACCAGCACTACCAAAACCACCGCCAGCACCAGCGCCGGCAGCCTCCCCACCCCCACCCAGACCCTGCCCACGAGCATCTCCCCCGCCCCCTCCCTGCATGTCCTCGTCCTCGTCTAGACCGGACGCCCCTCCGATCTTCAGGCCTCCCCCCACGCCCCCACCCCCACCCCCGCCCTTGTGATGGGCACTGTCGTGGATGCGGCCGTCGCACACGGCTTTCTTGGTGGGCGAGGTGGCGTACTCGCGTCGGGCGAAGGCCAGGTGTGGCTGGTGGGCGGCGATGAATTGGGAGTTGTAGGGTGCGATGCACTGGTACAGTAGCTGCGGCAGCACCACGGCTGTGTCCTGCCGCTGCAGGCAGATGCTGGGCAGGTGCACCGACGACAGGTGACCCAGCTGCGGCGCCGGCTCGGTGTCCAGGATCCGCGTGCAGCAGAGGCCCGCACCCGAGTGCACCGGACCGGGGTGGGCCGCGCGCTTGATGGGGACCCCGAAGAGGGCCGCCAGGTCGTCACGCCGCGCTCGCAGGGAGTAGATGGCCACGCCCCTCACCGTGCGCTGCGCCGAGATGTGGTCGCACGACCGCGCCATCCGTCCCGCCCTGCCGGCGCCGCCCTTGCCGCCTCCCAGTGCGGTGGAGAGGTCGGCGAGGAGGGGGCTGGTGAGTAGGACGCCCTGCTTCTGCCCGACTTTGACGAGCATGCGCTTGCGGTCGTCGTGGTAGCACTCGTGCTTGAGTGCCAGGGGCAGTATGAGCGTCACGAGCTCCTCGAGCTCTGGCTCCTGCACACACGCCATGACGTGCCGCACGTCCTCGGTGTTGAGCCAGTCGGGCGGCGGGGCCAGCGGCAGCGGGTTGTACGACAGGTACGTCAGACGCGCCTCCACGGGAAGGTCGCGCAGCAGGGGTGTGGCGGGGGCGTGCTGCTGCTGGTGCTGTGGCTGGTGCTGGTGCTGGTGCTGTTGGGAGGAGGGGGGCTGGGGGGAGGAGAGCGCGCTGGCGCCATCGACTTGCGGTGGGGTGTGCCCGTGCGCGGGTGGGGTGGTGGCCTGTGCCGCAGCACTAGTGTGGCGGGGGCTGTTGGGTGTGGACGGAATGGTGCGGCCGTTGAGGGCCTTGTCGAGTGTGGGCTGCTCCACGCCGCTGCACTTGAGTATCTCGAGGACGTTCTTGAGCACAAAGTCGTGGACGGGGTTGAAACTCTCGCCCTGGGGAGACATGTCCGCATCAGGGCCGCTGCACACAACACAGACATCGATGACATGAGGAACAGTTTGTTGGCCATCCAAGTGTGTGGTGTCTGTGTAGGTGCTGTGCCGGCGGTTCCTCCCTCCTTACAAGAATCTGAATGTGGCTTCCTCCCGCACTTCGAAGGACGTGAACACCAGCCACCAACGGTACGGAAACACCTGCACACACAAGACCAACACACACTTGGACACATGCGCATCGTTGTGCACTGCACACTCTCTGGATTGAATTGACTTGGCTCACCGCAAACTTAGTCCACGCACTCCGCCAGTCGCCAGGGATGGCCTCAAATACCTGCAGAGCACCACATAATCGACACAGCTCAGACCTATGACGTCTCTCCTCGCCCTGCCCGTTCTCTTCTAACTCACCGCGTCAGGCAGCGTCAGAGTGGCCCATCCCTCCCGGCAGAAGGACGCATGGATCGCGCTGTCCTTGGCGCCTCGCCGAGGCTGCACACGGATCTGGCGCGGCGGCGCGGGCTTGCTCTTGCCCTCCTTCTCCTTCTCGCGAGCATTGGGGGGGTTGTTGGCCGACATGGTAGCAACTCGACACGCGCACAAGACGCCTCACACAAAGCTGAAGAACCGTGCAACGGAGGGTCACCAACACGTGGGATGTGCGCCTATGGAGGGGCATCGCTTACCAGTAACTGGCAGCAGGCTGCCCGGACCAACTCAAGCACCTGATTCCACACCAGAGACAGAACACGGACTTTGACGGCCACCTTCACAGGATTTCAGGCGTCGATGTGGCCAACCAGCACACAGGCTGTCTCCAGTGCGTCGTGCGGCCTCTCTGAGCTCTTCCCTGTGGCCCTTCACCTCTCCCCGTACCTTGCGTCAATCCTTGCGTCTGCCCGGTTTGGGCGAATCGCCTCAGCTGGATAACACCTTTGCCATACGGGTGCCAAACAACCGGCAGAAGCTCTGGGTTGTTTGCGATACGAACTGGCGCTTGCGTTCGTTTTACGGTACCCGTAGTTGGAGTATCAGCAGTAGCTCGGGGTAGCGAGTAGGAATGTGACGAAGCCGGTAGAAGCATTCAGTGACGACGGGGGTCTCATGGACACGCAAGCTTGGGTCCACATCCATCGCAATTCATGTCTCGTAGATCTCGCCCGTGTAACTCGGTCTCCACTCTAACTCTCCCTCTCGCTCGTCAGCTTTTGCTTGTCGTTGCTGTCGAGCTCTCAGCATGAGGTGTTGGCGGTCAGCGAGATCATCGAGAAAGAAACAGACGAGGTGCTTCGGCTGTTTGTCAGCTCACAGCAGCTCGTCAAGCCATGCGGATGACGCTTGGAGAGATGGGAGGCATCTTGTGCTCTTGCTACCACCTCCGCATCACCACGCGGCTTGGCACGGCACTCGCATGCACATCATGAACATGTAAGCGTGCCTTTTGTTGTTCTGACTGGCTGTCTGCCTCATCTATCTGCCTTTCCCTGCCTGTCTGTCCTTCTCTAGGTCCAGACTCGGCTGCGGCAGAAGATACACACACACACACGTAAGCATGTGTCAATGTGAATCGTGTTTGTTTCTTTTGTTGGCTTCAGGGCTTGTGACAAAGCGCCACGCAAGCATCCTGAAGACCATGGTGCT
>CDMY01000755.1:4362-19749 GCA_001179505.1 Vitrella brassicaformis | reverse complement strand
GGGGGGTTGGTGTGTGCTCACTCCGGCTGCTGCTGTCCGTCGGCCTGGTCGACGTTCGCGTCCATTGGGCTCATCTCATGGACGCCCTCCTCAATCTGCTGGATCTCCTTGGGCGGCTTGGCCGCCTCAACGTCCTCTGTTCTCGCGCAAGCACACAGAGAGGGCGAGAGAGAGAGAGAGAGAGAGGCAGAGTATGTGTGTGTGTAGACAGGGCAGGGTGGCGGGTGGTGGTGCTCACCGAACTTGACGGCCTCCTTTTGGTCCCCCTGGGGCTCTGTTGGCACCATTTCCGCTGCAGGCAGCGAGCAAACCAGCTGGACAGACACACACACATCCCCCTCCCCCCTGTATGTGTGTGTGTGTGCAGGCGATGTACGGATACGCGCGAGTCCTTGTTCGGGGTCCTTGACGGCGTCTCCGTGGCGGTAAGCGAACAGCCCAATCCGGAAGTATATCAGCGCCACCGTTATGCAGAACCCTACACACACACACACACACGGATGGCTCCACCACTTCCCGCCTGTGTTGTGTGTCCAGCCTTTGCGCACCGACGATGCCGCCCACAAGAGACCCGAACTCGAACAGCGGCGCAGGGCCCCACGCGAAGCCTGCACGCCCACACACCCCCCCACACACACCCACATTCATCCAGGCCGGCAGACAGACAGACCTACGGTGTGGTGGGTAGCGAACGTACAGTAGGATGTGACAGTACAGGCGAGGGAAGACGCGACGATGAAGCCGAGATTCTTGATGCACACGGCCCTCGGCACCTGCACTCAACCCAACCACATGATGAGAGTTTGTGTCGGCATGCGGTGCTCGTGTCTCTATGTGTGTGTCCGTCAGTCCGTCAGTCCGTCTGTGTGTGTGTGTGTACTAGGACTGAGCAGGCGATGAAGGGCACCACGACAGAGCACAGCATCACCAGCGTCTGCGTCTTGCGTGCTACCACGGGCAACACATCTTCGTCTTGGTCTGGGTTTAGCTCTGCGCATATGGGGGATACATACGGCAACACGCACACACGCACATTGGCCGACCGCCCATCCATCCATCCATAGTATGGCCTACCAGGGTCGATGCCCGTGACGGTGCTGAAGCCGAACCACACGGGCGTACCCACCGCGCCAAACACATTCGGCACACCTGCGCAATTTGTTCCCACACGCATATACAATCACTCGTGTGCGCGTGAATATGTCCGCGACTGACGGACCGTTCATAATGAGGCAGCAGACGATGGACTTGACCGGGTCGTGCCCCAGCTCCGCCAAGATGGGGGCCGCCAAGGCCGTGGGCGTGCCGAACCTGCACAAGATGGTGGATGCTCATTGCTCGTGGATGGATGGATGGATGGACAGTCGTGCGTGCGTGTGGGTGTGGATGGACACCATACCCGGAGGCGCCTTCGACGACGTAGCCGAACGCCCAGCCGATGAGCATCACCTGAGTCAGATGTTAGAGAGAGTGGTGGCTTGCGATACGATGCATGGGCCTCGGTTTGGTTTGCTGGTCGGTTACTTCAGCAATGGGATGCTGCTCGGAGAGGGACTTGAGCATCCTCACCATCCAGGTCCTGTCGCAGGTGCACGCCCACGTGTGCATCTGACACGGCAGCATGCACCCTCTCTCACGCTTGCTTACATGCATCGCGTCTCGGACATGGTCCTGCAGCCACAGACACCGACACGCCGACGCACGAGGACGGATGCGTAGATAGTGAATGTCCTCTTGGCTGGTTCTTTCCTTCATTCCTTGCCTGAAGAGCATCATGGCGCCGAAGATGATAGACACGGGCGTCATGGGCTCCAACAGGCCCTTCCTATACATCAGCCAGCAGTCCACAGAAGTGGGCACACACGCAGTGAGAAAGAGAGTGAGTGCGGGGGGCTTACACGACGGCAGCGTTGAGTATGTTAGGGCTGTCGTAGTCGACCCCCCGCATCAGCACCAGCCGAATCAGATACAACATCAGCGCAGATAAAGGCAGAGACTGCACCCAGCCACACCCACACACACACACACCCCAATTGATATCTATGGTCCAGAGAGTTCATTGCTTGCTCTCTCTTTGCTGCATGTTGACCACCCTTGACCACCACTGAGACCTCACTCACCGTGTAGCTGGCCATGCCTTTGGGCTTGAGCGTCACAACAAGGAGGAAGACGATGGGCATGAGGTAGAACATCGTCTGCACCCCCGGGTAGTCCATCATCCACTCATAGCTGTTCGCCAGCTTGTCGGACGCCATCCTGACACACACCGCTCGGCCTTTCTAAAGGCTCAGCGCCGACAAGGAAGGGCCGCCCCCAAGAGGCTAATATCGGAGGCTATATCCACGAGGCTGTCACTGAAGAGGGACAAGGCATGCGAAGCCAATGCATGAGTGCATTTCGAGGGCGTCCTGCATACCTGTTCCCGCTGCACAAAACCCTTTCTCGCTCTGGCCCCAATTTCCAGCCCCAGCGATCCGGGGCCAAAGGCTGGAAGATCTGTGAGAAGGCCACCCATCT
Organism: Vitrella brassicaformis; assembly: GCA_001179505.1. NCBI lineage: Eukaryota > Vitrellaceae > Vitrella > Vitrella brassicaformis. The sequence goes on along the minus strand of CDMY01000755.1, from coordinate 17,232 downwards.
CTCTCTGTATCGCTGCTGGTCTGTCAACGAAGCCCCCCCACAAGCCCATGATGCGACTCGCAGTTCTTTCTGTCGCATTGCTCGTGTCGAGGGTGGCGTGTCAGGATGACCTCGGCGCCAAGATCATCGGCGGTGTCATTCACGAGGGGGAACATGAGCATTATGACAAGCACCACGACAAGGACAAGCACGAGCCGCCGGAGCCCTTCTGCCCCAAAGGATACCACATGGAGGGAAAGGACTGCGTCAAGTACCACATCGTCCCGGTCAAGGTGAGTGAGTGGGTGGCCGTCCCTCTTCTCTCTGATGAGTTTGGTGTCTTTGTGACAGCCTCAATGTCCGCCTGGCTCGTACCCCGAGTACGAGGGCAAGGAGCTCACGTGCTCTGTCACCGAATACCACAAGCCGGAGTACATCTGCCCCAAGGGCTATGAGATGAAGGGGCTCACCTGTGTCAGTAAGTGATCTCACCAAACCCCGCCCCTCGCACACACATTGTCAGGGAGAAAGGCCCCGCTCATCTTGTGTATGTGTGTGTGTATTAGGTCCCGATTACCAAGATCCCGAGCCCTACTGCCTCCCTGGCTACGAGATGGTGGGCGGCGACAAGAAGGACTGGACGTGCACCAAGACCTACCACTCGGAACCGATCCCCGTATGCCCTGACGTAAGTGAGCTGTCTCAGAGAGTGCGCTGCGCGCTGGGGTGGGTGAATGAGGAATTCCTGAGCGCGCTCTATTCTGGAATGTGTGTGTGTGCAGCACTACACGCCCAAGGGAAAGGACGTAAGGGCGGAGAGACATCCATCCCATATATTATCTCTCCTTCTGTCTCTCTCTCTCTCTCTCTCTCTCCTTCTGCAGAGCTGTGTGCACACCGAGACATACCCCCCGACGCACGTCTGCCCCAAGTGAGAGCCACGCACGAAGGCGGACTGGCACTGACCATGCGCTCATGTCATGTGTGTAGGGGGTATGAGTATGAGAAGGGCAAGTGCGTGCAGTATCACTACGCCGACTACGAATACTCCTGCCCCAAAGGCACAACGCACACGCACAGACACACAGACGGCCAGACAGACGACAGACAGACAGACAGACAGACAGATGTCTCATGTTCCATTTGTGTGTGTGCAGGGTACGAGCCAGGCGACAAGGACGACTGCGTGTACCATGACACCATCCACGCCATCTACTGGTGCCCGCATGGCGGTCATCTCGAGAAGGAACACTGCATCAAGAAAACAACCGCTCCGCCACACAAAGAGTGCCCCGGTAGGGTACGCCCCCCTCCCCCCAATCTGTCCTTCATGCTGCGACACACTCCCTCCCTCCCTCCCTCCTATGCTGTCTGCCTGCATTCCCCCTCTCCCTTTTGTTGTTCGCAGCGATAGAGGAGTACGGCAAGTGCTATGACTACGACCACGCCGAGAAGGAGCTGCGGTGCCCCAAGCACATGGAATACGACGAGAAGACGGGGCTGTGCACGGTGTGCGACCACAAGGGCCATGGCGGCGAGTTCTTCACCAAGGGCGGGGAGTGCAGCTACGAGGACCCCACCTACGTCTGTCCGCCGGGGTACTACAAGAACATCGACAGCAAGACAGGGACCAAGGGAGAGGGGTGCCTCAAGAAAGTCCCGGTACATCCATTGGATTGGCCACCTCCGGGTGTGTGTGGTGTGCATACTTCTCTGTCTCTCTGTGTCTTCGTGTGTCTCTGTCTGCCCCAAAGGTCGAGTACGAGTACAGTTGCCCCAAAGGTGAGTGCGTTTCTGTGGGGTGTGGGTGCTTGGGGGAGGGGGGCGGGGGCCAGATAGGCAGGGGGACATGTCTCTCGTGTGTGCGTGTCCGTCGACATGTTTGTGTGTGTGTGTGTGTGTGTGTAGGTTATGAGGAGGTGGGCCACAAGCACCTGTTGACGTGCATCAAGCACGAGTCTTACCCCGCCGACATCAAGTGCCCCAAGCACGGCTACGAGCTCGACGGAAAGGAGTGCCACGTACGTCACACCCGCCCCACACACACAGGGAGCCATGCCATGCCATACACCATCTGTGTGTGAGTGCAGATGACCGTGCACAAGAAGATGCGCTACTACTGCCCGGAAAGCTACAAGGACAACGGGAAGGAGTGCGTCAAGGTAACTCTGCCACATCCACACACGCACACCCACACCCACAGCGGCCCTCTCGCACATATCTGTATGTGTGTGTCTGCATCCGCTCGTTCATTCATTCAGCCGGTGTACGAGTACCCCGATTACGTGTGCGACAAGGGCGAGTTGGAGAAGGGCATAATGGGCCACCTCTGCTACACATACGACTACCTTCCACCCGACTACCACTGCCCAAAGGGTGAGTGACCCTTAGCCACTCCCAGCAACACACATCAGACACACACACACACACACTCGCTCTCTCTCTGCGTGTGTGCGTGTGTGTATAGGATATGAGGAGGGTGACAAGGGGTGCTACAAGCACGGTGAGATGGACGTCAAGTACAAGTGTCCGCACCACGGCTACACCTACTACGTCAAGGACCACACATGCGTCTCGTACGACACCGTTCCACCAACCGTCGCATGCCCCAAGGGTCAGTCAGTCAGCCAGCCAATGGGAAAAAGACAGACAGACAGAGAGAGAGAGAGGGGCGTGTGTGTCCACCCAATGGATGCATCGATCGGCCGATCAGGGTACCATCTGAAGGGGGCCAAGTGTGTCCAGACCAACTACGTGCCGCCTGACTACCACTGCCCCAAGGCAAGGCAACCACACAACACACACACCTACAGACAGACAGCTCATGCTATGCTGCCTGTCCCTCCCTCCCTCTCTCTATATATATATCTGTCTGTTGTGTCTGTCTGTCTATCAGGGTTACGAGATGCACAAGGACGAGTGCAAGATGACCGAGGTGGTGCCCGTCTACGTGCCAACCGAAAAGGGCCACAAGAAGGGCTGGGAACTCTGATGACCGACCGAGCCCACCCCACAGCACGGCACACATACCCACCCACCCACCTGACCACACAATACCCACCGACCAGTTTCTAGCGAGTAATTCCGTCTGTCTGTGTGTCTATAGATATTTTCCATCTAGTACTTAAGTGAGTAAGGCCTGCCTTTTGTTTGTTTGTTTGGCTCCATTCCGTGAACGGATGGATGGATGCCGTCAGCTGACGGCGATTCCTTGCAAGCGGCTGATCTGATCAGATACTACCTATGCTCTGGGCTGCTCTGGGCTGCTCTGATCGATGTGGATTTGATGCATCTGTAGGTTCTCGTACCCCACCCCACCCCCTCTCTTTCCCTTTCTCCTTCCCTTCCCTTCCCTTCCCTTGCATGGATGGCTGGCTGGCTGCATTCGAGTTGCTCTTACATCCATATCCACATACATACACCTTTTTCGCTGCCCTCCCAAGCCAAGCCAGGCTGTTTGGGTGTTTTCCAGCTAGTGAAAGACTGAGTGAGTGACGAGAGGCAGACAATTGATGCGTACCGACCGGCACGCTGGCTTGACGAACGCAGCGAGAGCAGACAGACAGACAGACAGACAGAGATGCAGGAGAACAGCCAGTCGCCTCTCACCTCACTGCCGACCACCGAGACCGAACTAACGATGAAATGAATCAAAGGGCCGATCGGTGCGATGCACCCACATGCCGTCAACCAATCCACGAGAAACCTTCCCCAGCCAGCCACCCATGAACCGCTCAGCTAAGGACAACAGAATGGACACACACACACAGACAGACAGACAGAGAGGCATGACCCGCCGCGTCCGGCTGACCACATCGCAGACGAGTCTTCACGCCAGTCAGTCAGTCGAGGGCACGCCTGCCACATTCTGCAAAGAATTCAGCAGGACACATGAGAGGGAATGGACCGTCACCTCCGTGCTCACCATCTTCAGATCAGCTGCTCAGAAGCCGCCGGAGCCTCCCAAGTTAGCAGTGAATCCTCCATGCCATCCTGGAACGTCGTTGTCGCGGCATGCATGAGATCCCACACTTTGGTTGCGTAATGTTGACCCTCCTGTGCGCCATACAGCCCTCAGAAGGCCTCGAATGACGGCGGAAGCCGGCAGGGGAAAGCGATCGTGCGAGCTGGATCAGTGGCTGTGCTGCCCCTGTGCGTTGCTCCCTGCCAGTTTTCTGTGAGTCATGTGAAGGTCGTTGATCGCGCCCCCCGCCTTGTTGTCTATAGCCGCCTGAGTGAGACCGACCGACAGTTGGCGCGTGTGGTTGCCTGGAGGGGTCAGCGAGCACCCTCAGGGACCTCCCCTCCCTCCCTGTGTGACGCTCCGTCCGTTGTCCTACCCTGTTGATACTGATACTTGACCGTCCCTCGTGTGCGTGAGACATAGAGATCGTCGGCCTCGAGTGACGCTGCCTGGTGGAGTGAGAGGCGCCTCGGAGGCCTGAAGGGAGCTGGGGAGGCTGGCATGTGACCGAGGGGGGGCTGGTGTGCAAGATACAGCTGTTGCCGCTCGTCCACCTCTCGCCAGCCTCTTGTCGGAGCGTATTGCGACGCTCGTCGCAAGGAGGGGACCAGGGACGCCTGGAGGGTCAGTTGACACCCGCACAGATCACACAGACAGGCTGGAGTCACATCCGTGCCTCCCTCCCCCATGTGTCGATACGCATGCGTGTGTGGTGTCTGTGCAGGTGTGTGTTAGGTCTGTCTCTGGTCTCTGAAGGATGATGGAGGATCAGCAGGATCCCAACCGCCGCGTGACGGACCTGCTGGCGGCCTTCACGGGCAGCGGCAGTTTTTTCTCGAGCGTGCCTCCCCCTACCGACCCCGACGCGGCCAACAGCCCGCCGTCGCCATCGCTGTCGCCATCTCAGAAGGAGGATCAGGGGTCGTTCAACATGTCGCACTACATGCAGACCCTCCTCGAGGACACCGACAACGACGGCGACGAATGGCTGGGCAGCAAGGATGCGGAGACCGGGCTGCCGTCGTCGCCTGGTGACGGTGGTGGCGGTGGCGGTGGGGGTGGTGCCGGGCTGCTACCCATCGGGCCGAAGAGACAGGTGTGTGTGATGGGTGGTGGTGTGCTGTCTTGTGTTGAGTTGTGTTGCGTTGGGTGGGTCATTCCATTCACCCTGTGTGGTGTGTGTCGTGTGTAGGGTTCTGTTGAGGTGGATGGCAAGGCGGGTCAGGTGTCTGAGGGGTGGCGTCCCATGGGCGACTGGTTCAACGGCACCAACACCATCGGCAGACAAGACGCCGACACCCCTAGCGCAAACAAATCAACCAAACCGGTGAGTGAGCGACAAACAGCTGACTGACAGACCTGCGAGCCTTCTCTCTAACCGTCCCCTCGTACCTACGCGCAGGACACCGATTCCGACGACGCACATTCGTCGACCGAGGGATGGCGGTGGGGCGTTGGCAGTGGCAGCGGCCAGGGGGACGGATGGCTGCCGCAGACCATCGCACCCAACACCCACCCGGACCCTCCCCCCCCTCCGCCGTCACACAACAACAAGTTCAACCCCGACGTGGCCCCTTTTGTGCCGCAGGGCATGCTCAACGGCACTACCACTCCCACGCACACCCACACCTACCCCCACGCCCAGCCACCTCCCCCGCCCGGCCCCCCGCCCCCACCCCCATCGCACCCTCCACACATCAACACGAACACGGAGCAGGAGACCAACGACGACCACCGTGACGACGAGGGCGATGCGGGCATGGGCATGGATGCGTTTGAGCACTCGCAGAACGCCACCAAGGAGGATCCGCTGCTGACGATGGAGGACATCGCTGAGCAGACCCTGCGGATGACCAAGCGCAGCGAGGTGGACAAGCAGCGCTTCTGGAGGAAGGACAGCGTCTGGGACACTCACCACGCGGCTGACGAGAAGCCGCCCACCATCACCACCACAGATGAGGAGGCCGGCGGAGGCGGGGAGCGGGATGGCCCCTCCATCCTGGAGCAGAAGTTCCCCCAGCTGTTCGCCAGCAAGCGCTCCGAGGTCATCGCTCTCGGCCCGCCCTTCATTGGCCCCAAGACGGCCGACGAGGCCAACCTCATGGCGGGTCCTGCGGGCGAGGGGGACACACCCAGGATGATGGACGACACCATGGCACCCCTCTCGGCCGGACCCTCGTCGGCCGCCGGCGGGACATCCTCACCCTCGAATCGCTCGTCGCCTCCTGTGCCGGCACAGATGCCTTTCGGTCCGGCCACCGACCCCAGCTTCGTTCGGGCCGACTCGCAGCCCATTGAGATGTTCGACGGCAGCACCACACCTGACGCGGCGGGCGGGGACCAGCTGAAGGGCGGGCAGCGGGCTTTCTCGTCCCTGGCAGCCCCGTTCGTGCCGTCGTCAATGTCGATGTCGTCCATGAAGCCGCCGGAGCCGCCCCCCATCTTCCCCTCTGGCGGGACGGATGGTGGCGCGCCGTTCCTCAACCACACACACGACGGCCCGGCCCCCCCGCCCCCCCACACACACGTGCCGCAGCCCAGCGCGATTTTTCCATACCAGTCGATGCCGCCGCTCATCAACGGCACTCCTGACGGGACGGGTGTGCCTGGTGGCGAGGGGCCTGGGTGGGTGGGGCCTGGGCCCGGCCACCCCAATCCCCCCGGGTCGGCCCTTGACGTGCTGCAGCAGGCCGCCATGACGTATGAGGAGAATCCCGTGGGTGTGGCCACCGGGTGGTATGGGACCACCGTGGGTGGGCCCATGGCGGGTCCGATGAGCCACAGCGAGATGGTCATGCGCATCCAGGCGCTCGAGGAGCAGCTGCACATCAATGCCGTCAAGTACGCCGACGCACAGCAGGACTGGAGCGTCAAACACAAGCAGAACAAACTGCAGTACGAGAAGCAGCTCGATAAGGTGCGTGTGTGAAAGAGAGATATATCTCATACACAGACAGACAGACGAGAGCCACCCTCTCCGGATGTGTGTGTGTGTGTGTCTCGATGGTCCAGGTGAAGCGCGAGAAGACCGAGTTGCAGACCAAGTGCAACGCCCTTTTCCAGCGGCTCCAGAACCAGGCCGCCGCCGTGGGGGCGACCATCCCGCCCGCCAACCCTCCCTCCCTCCCAGACACCTCCCCGGCAGCCACGCCCCACTCCAACCCCCAACTCACTCTCGACGGGTTCATCCCGCCCCCGCCCCCTCCGCCCCCGCCGCCCGAGGCAGAGCAGATCCAGCCACAGCCCAACATCCTGCAGGAGCTCATGGACTCCCGCGAGCGCATCCGCGAGCTGGAAATGTACATTCGCAACTCCCGCGCGGGGCGGTCTGAGACAACCGACATGATTTTGCGGCGTCGCGAGACGTCCATGCAGACGGAGGGGTGTGGGGAGGGATACAACATGGCGGTGCAGACCGACGGGGGCGCCGGAGTGGATGGGGAGGGGGAGGGGGAGGGGGAGCGGGAGAGAGAGGAGGAGGCCAGGAGGAAGGTGGCTGACGGCCGGGCCTTCGCGCAGATGAGGGGCGAGAACATGGCTCTTCGGTGAGGGAGGGAGACAAGAGACGAGAACAGGCACACCCCGAGGCAGATGGATGGATGGATGCATGTGTCATGTGTGTCATGGCTGCAGCCAAATCATTGTTGAGAGTTCTAGTGAGTTCCAGGGGCTCCGCAAGCGATACGAGGACACCATCACCTCCCTCCAGCGCCGGCTCGACAAGGCCGAACGCGCCACCCGATCCGCACTCACACTCATCGACACGGCCGAGAAGGACGGCACCCTCAGCACGGTCGACCTGCCCCACAAGCTCACAGAGAGCACCGCCAGCTCGCCCAGGGGTGGGTCGTCAACCCCCCCTGCACCCGCACCACGCATCGAGTCGATCGCAGGCGAGAGCGGCCAGGGTGTGGGGGAGCTCGTGGCGTCGCTCAAGGGCGCCCTCACGAGCAAGGCCGACCCATCCCCCGCCCACAACCCCAACACGCAGGGCGGATCGCCGTCCCGCTCGCCCTTGGCCGTGATGAGCAACGGGCAGTCGACTGCCGGCCGTCTGGTCGAGGCGGCCTCGTCGATGGGGCTGGTGAGTGCACCGTTGCTGGGCAGCGGGACGGCGGCGATTCCTGCGAGCGTGGAGGCGGCGCAGCAGCAGAAGGCCACCGCCTACACCGAGACCATCGAGCAAGTGCGCAAGCAGTGTGGCGAGTGCATTGTGCAGGTGAGTGAGTGAGTGGGGGCATCACATCCATTCCATCAGGGAGACACGCACAGACAGACGCACAGAGAGAGAGACGGGACGGCGGATGGGATGGCTCTGTCTGCATGTCACTATTCATTTCACTTCGCTTGCCTTGGTCAGGTCGAGAAGGGTGTCCGCGGGACGACCCAGCGCTTGCGCAAGGCGTGGGACGATATGCACCTGGGCCCAGCCCTCCCGCCCCCCTCCCGCACAGCCACCACCACACACGGTGCCATCCCCTCACTCCCGCCCTCCACACGCCAGTCATTCGACGTCTCCAAGACCGCCACCGACGACTCGCCCGCCGTCGCCAGTGTCAATGCGCCGTCCCCGAGCGGGTCGGCCACGCATCGCGTGACGCCCAGAGCCGCCACCACCACCAACGCGACGCTGGCCAATGTGGTCACTGAGGCCATTCCCGAACACAGAGATGAGGAGGGCTCTGCGGGTGCGGGCGAGGGCAAGGAGGGCGATAAGAATGGTGCTGGTGCTGGTGTGGGTGAGGTGGATGTTGTCAAGAAGGAGACGCTGGTGCCGCTGGTGCAGGGGGCGTACAGCGAGCTCGGCAAGGTGCTGCCGGACATCATCCAGCTCACATACATTCTCAAGAAGTTCTTCACCGAATCCAAAAAGATGGCGTAAGCACAGCACAGCACAGCCACTGTATTGCATTGCACCCACCACAACCCCCCCACGCCAAGCGACGCACCCACTCGTCGTTGGCTCCTGTGTGGACGCGCTTTGCTTTGCAGCAAGGACGTTGCGACGGCGGTGCCCACAGCAGTGGTGCTTCGGGCGTACACGACGTTCCGCAACACCGAGCAGAAGCGCGAGTGCCAGGCAGACATCACCCGCAAACAGCTCGAGACGCTCATCCGCCGCCTGTCGGAGCTCCAGCACAAAGTCTGGAAGGCCCAGACCGATCCCACACACGGACACGGACACGCACTCGCCAGCCGACCCGCCAAGACCCTCCCGCCCAGCACCCCCACGAGCCAGTCGCTGACCGGCCCCATGGGCATGGGCATGGACAACACGCCCAAGAGCAAGTCGGCGGCGTCGCTGGTGCATCGTCACGTGGGGTGTGGGTATGGCGATGAGGGCACGAGACGGTGGTCGGACGGCGACCGCGACGAGGTGACGCCCAAGAGCGAGCCGTCGATGCCCGTGTCGTCGCAGGCACAGCCACACCACCAGCTGCAGAGGCAGTCGGTGGGCGACCGGAAGGTTGGTGAGAGTGAGACCATCCTCTCGCAAGAGGAGGTCCGCGCAAGAGCCAAGCAAGTCGTTGAGACCATCCAGAAGGCTGCTAATGGTGAGGAGGGAGGGAGCAGGGGATAGCAGCGAGCGGTCTGGATGGATGTGGGTGTTGTGGTGCGGGTGTGTGTGGTGTGTGCAGGGACGTCGATTGAGAGTCAGCTGATGGAGGCGTGCAATCGCATCGTCATGCTGGAAGTGCAGCTGCAGCGATCTGTGGTACGCTTTCTTTCTGCGCACACACATACACAATGTGCCGACCGACACACACGACACGTGCGTCATGTCATGTGTGTGTGTCTCAGGACGATGCTGCCATGGTATGCCGCACCTCCTCCCTCTACGAAGACCTGCAAAATGCCATGATACAAGCCAAACTGAGGTGCGCCGCGCCCGTTGAACAACCTCTGTGTCTCAATCCAATCACATCCCTGCCTGTGTCCTCGCCAGTGAGTTTGACGCCACCACGAAGCTCCGTTCGTGCATCGCCGAGCTGGCCCAGCGGTCAGAGGTCACCCAGACGACTCACACCACCACCACCAGCAACACAGCGGGACCGAGCGCGTCATCGTCCGCTGCCGGCGTCCTGACCACCACCACAACCCAGACCACCCAAACCACCCAGACGACCACACAGACCACAACCACCCTCCTCTCCCACAGCAGCAGCAGCAGCCCCGCCACCATGAGCAGCAGCACCGGAAGCAGCTGCGGCGCCATGATGTCCGCCGCATCGAGCAGCACCCCCAAGGCGGCCGAGCTGGCCCCCGCCACTCTGTCGTCGAGCAAGATGATCGTGAGCGAGTCCACCCTGAACCCGGGGGCCAAGGCCTTCACGCCCTCCGGCTCGGCGGGCGGCATTGACATCCTGCAGAAGCTCGAGATGCAGCTGCACTATGACCAGGCCAACGCCAGCCCGCCCTGGAGCCAGACATTCGGCCCCTCCACGGAAATCACGCCGTCGACCGTCAGCTCCTCACAGCAGGGCTCGGCCGCCACAAGTGTCACGAGCGACTCCCAGCAGCTTTCGGCTCAGACAGACGCGACGCCGTCGCCCGGTGTGGGAGGCGTGGAGGGCGCCAAGCAGAAGAGCGTGGCCTTCGCACAGGCGATCTCGTCGATCCCCAGCCCGCCGTTCGCACACAAGACGGCGGACGGCGTCATGGGCATGGCCCCCACTCACCACCCATCAAGCGACGACGACAAGGAGGGCGCCAGCGACAGCACCGACAAGGAGGGCCCCTCCGAGCCGGCCGTCCTGAGCCTGCCCTTCCTGCCGCCCTCTGCGCCTTCACACCCGCCCCCGCCCCCTCCACCCCAGACCAATGGCAAGACCACCACCACCACCACCCAGCAGCAGCAGCAGGGAAGTGACAGTGGCAGTGGCGCCAGCAACAAGCAGCCGCCCAAGAGCAATGGCCAGCCGCGTGCCGGCGAGACCAAGATCTTCTCGATGCGCGGCACCATCCCTGGCAAGAAGGCCCACGGCACCCGCACTCGCCACGCCACCAGCACCCAGCAGCAGAACCAAACCCAGCAGAGCCAAAGCCCTCAGCAGCAGCAGCAGCAGCAGGCCAGCAACACCAACAGCAGCACCGCCGACAATGCAGTCGGCTCGGTGGGTCAGTCGGCATATCCACCCCCGACCATCCTCAAGGCGCCTCAGAAGCACTCAGGCGGCGGCCGACATCACCGACGCGGCAACCGTGGTGGCCACAACGACGGAAGCCAGAGCGACAACCAGCAGCAGCAGCAGCAGGGCAACAACGGCCGACAGGCGGGCAAGTGAGGGGGAGAGAAACGGAGAGACGGAGGGAGGAGTGAGGGCATCTTTGCCTGCCTGCCTGCCTGCATGATGACCGACCGACCGACCGACAGACACAAACATGGATGGATGGATGGATGCTGGCATTTTTCCGGGGTGACTGGCTGGCTGGCTGCCTGGCTGGCTGAGTGGTGGGTGGGCGGAGTGAGTGCGGTTTCCTTCGTCCATGAAGGGGCGGGCGGCTGCATCATGATGAGTGTGCTGGTGCGTGTGCGTGTGGAGTGGAGTTCAGCGTCGGGGTTTTAATTTTTGTCTTGACTTTCAAATTCGCGGTGGTCGTGTCGTGTCGTCATCACATCACAATAACAAACAAACGGGATCGGGCTCGGTGGTCGGTGGCTGGACGTCTGTCTGTCTGTCTGTCTGCGACGTCGCTGGGTGGGGTGAGTGGGCACTGCCTATTTTTTCTTTTTGGCGTGGCGTCGTGTGGCTGTCGATGTGGGTGGGTCGGTGGGAGGGATGGGTGGGTGGATGGATGAGTGGATGGATGCATCGCATGCCGTCCTGCCCCTCTGCAATGCATTCACTCGGTCGAGTACGTCTGTGCCGCTGTGCGCGGCGGTTTGTGTCCGGCCTTCCCACTCGCTTCGCATCACATCGGCTTGCTCAGACACGTAGTTAGTGTCGGTGTGTAGCGCGGTGGGGGTGAAGGCCAGACACTCACCGCAGAGCACGGCACGGCACAAGAAAAAAGAGCGGGCGGGAGGGGCCTTGGCTGTGCATCTGTCTGTGTGTCTGGTCGGTTGACCATCACCATCACGATTTTGTCTGTCGATTTCCATCCATCATCACCCCAACCAGCCCTCCCAGCCAGGCAGCCAGCCAGTCATCGATCTCTCTCTCTCCCTCTCTGTGTGGCGGTGTGGCTGTCTATTTCTCGGTCCCGATGCATCCATCCATCCATGCGTCCATCCGTTCGTTCATTGATGGGCATCATGCATCATGTGTGCGTAGGCGTCACTCGCTCTGTCGATAACAAACACTATCCACCCACTGACCCACACACACACACCAACACACGGACTCTGACACACATACATGGGATGAATGAACTAGCAAGGCCTGCTGGGAGAGTGGGTGGGAGGATGCGTGGGGGCGTGGTAGGCCATTCATTCATTCGTTCAGTGTTCGTCTCGTCGATTCGACTGACTGACTGACTCACTCTTGGTGTGTACAAAGGCAAGCCAACGGAGGGAGAAGGCGATATGATGATACGTGGGGCTACAAGCAATGGCAATGGGGGAGGGAGTGCAAGCGGTGCGGTGGGATGCGATGGCGCGGCGCGGTGGACTGTCTGTCTGACGTAAGTGATGTGCTACTGTGGATAGGGGCGGGACAAAAACATACAGGACGACCGATACAACGAAGGACGGAGGGTAGCTATCGTATGATTGGGGGAGGGAGGAGCGGAGAGTGCCATGCCATCCATGCGATGTCGTATCTCTCTCTGTGTGTGACCCAGTGAGTGGCCTCACTGAGGCCTTTTTGCTTGAGCGCAGAACGACAAAGCGGCGAGGGAGTGTGGTCAGAGGGACTTTGTTATCGACAAATGGGGACTGACGGAAGGGCGGCTCGGAGGAAAGCAAAAGGGCGGGCGGGTGGGCG
>CDMY01000754.1:0-24052 GCA_001179505.1 Vitrella brassicaformis | reverse complement strand
GTGAATGATGGTTGGGAGCGTGCTTGAGATCGGAAGAGCCACCTCGAGATCTGCTGGAGCACACGCAACGGGACGGTAAATGACGTCTTGACTTGTCTTGACGTGTCCGAGCAGAACCGCAACGGAATCAGCTACAGAAAAGCCATAGATTCATTTCATTGTGTCCATCTCCCCCGTCAAGCTGCACAGGCGCGTGTGCGCGTTGACGCTGCTCTCCCGGCACAGCAATATCGGCTCCCACACGAGTCGTGGGGGAAGCGATATCGCAGTAGGGAGAGAGACAGCCACAACTCGCAGACGGATTGTCCTCAAGACACAAGGCAGCAGTGCGGCATCAATCAGTGACTCCGGAGCCATATATTATGTGGTCAGTGGCGCTGACACGCAGAGACACATCCGTGCAGCGCCCACATACGGCAGCACCGGGAGGGAGAAAAATGTGTATGTCTCCTCCCTCCCTGGTCCTTTCTTTACACACACATGCCTGCTTGTGTGAATGCAGGCCAGGCTCCCTCCACCTCCCCTGCCCTCCATGATATGAAACAATCACCGACACTGACTAAAGTCGACACATCATCCACCCTCCCGCCTTACCCCACCCCGCCCTGTCGAGCACGCCATTCATCTCATCAATCGACGAGGCAAAAAGTCCTCCGTATGTGTGATACACATACATGAGCATACAGCAACCACAGCCGACTGCCGCCTGGCTACCCGTACACACCGCACCATACATGCACCGCACACCACACCACACCACACCATACCACACCTCCCTCCCTCCCCCCACAGACACACGCAATGGACATTCATTCACGACTTCATTAGCAGACATGAGTGCTCACGCACCCCATCCACCTCCCTCCATCCCTCACATCTTGGTCACCTCGTCTTGCCTCCTCACTGCCTCTATTCCACCACCAGTACCACTACCACTACCACTACCACTGCTGTTGACGTCATTGACACCCCCCACACCTCCAGACCCGCCTTCGTTAACAACAGGGCTCTTTTTCTTCTTGCTCGGCTTGACCCTCTCGAGGTCGTCCTCGATGATTTCGTCGTCCTCGACTTCAAAGCGCTTCTTGAAGAACGGCAAAGGCAGGTAGCTGAACAGCGTCGCAAACGGCAACTCGCGGATCAGACACGCCAGGACGATGAAGAAGCCGCCCAGGAACAGCCGAGGAGTCACCATCTCACCTGCAGATGGAAAGAACAGGTAAGGCGTGTGTGCGTGTGCGTGTGTGCGGGGTAAGGTTGTGTGTGGCGTACACACCCAGCAGTAGAGCGGAGAACATGGCTGCCCACAAAGGTTCGCTGGTGAGGATGAGGGACATCTCGGTTGCACTGACACGCTGCAGCGCCCAGTTCTCACCGAGGATGGTCAACGCAGTCGTCACCACACCTGACCACACACACACACACGCACACACAGACACAGACGCACAAACGCACAGACACATAAAGGCATCGACTCACTCATCTGTGCTGGGTCCATCCCATCTGCCCACCCGTCCAGAAGATGGCGAGCAGGACGGTCGGCTTCTGGATCGCGGCCGCGATCTGCCCCCACGCCAGCCCGCCGATTCCCGTCTCCCACCCGCCAGTGAACACCTCACGCAGCGTGTAGGCGCCCGCAACCGCCGCAACTCCTGACGGAAGGAATGGTGTGGGCGCGGCGCAGATGTTGACCACATGCGCATCGCATGTGTCTCGTTCGTTCGTGCGTAGGCGTACCTATCGTGAGTGCAGCCGAGTATGGGACGACGTCCTTGTCGTACTCCTGCATGGCGTCCTCCACCATGATGTAGCACACGGCAAAACCCACAGCCTGCACACATGACATCGATCGACAGTTGGAGAGGGGGAAGCCTGCCTGCTCCCATCCTATGTGTGTGTGTGTGTCGGTGTGGCTCCATGAGTATACCTGGAGCAGTGCCAGCCCTTCCCCGATGAATGGGATACTCGCCCAGAAACCGCTCGGCGGCACCACTGCCGTGCTCGCCGCAGCGGCCCTGTCCACACACACACACACACACACACAGAGAGAGAGAGAGAGAGAGGGGTATGCACTCGAACCACTGCTCGCCTTCTCAAGCATCCGTACGTGGCAGATCCGGCATTGAGGAAATCGAAGGGCAGAGGCAGCTCCAGAAGACCGACACCACTGGCAGCCAACAAAGCCGCTACCCATGACCTGAAATATCAAGAAGGAAGGTCAGCATCTCCGTGGCTGGCATCTGGTGGTGAATATGCGGACCTCTGCTGGATGGTCTTGCCCCTGAGGGCCTCAAGGAACGGGATGATGACCACGGACAAGGAGCAGAAGAAGGCACACGTGTTGGCGTTGATAAACTGCAGGGAGAGTGCCTGGCTAACATAGCCCAGGCCGCCAGGCACGCCGGCGAGAAAACCGTCACGGATGGCTCCCTGGACACACGCGCACACACACGCGCAATCGTCTCGTTCAAAGGCATTGATCTCCGCCGCGCGTGCGTACCTTTTGTATGCCCTTTTTGAACATGAATGGCAGCAGCACCAGCGCAGACACCGAGAAACGCGCCAGCCCGCCGATAGAGGTCAGCCCCTCCTCGCCAATGATCTTGACGGCACCGAAGTTCTGACACACACACCCACACCACCGAGGGATGATCGATCGATGCACCCACGCATGGATGAAGGTGTGCATTGCATTGGCCGCTCACTCACCGTGCCGTATAGGAATGCGATGAAGAAGATAAGTGCCCTGGGCAATATCCGACTCCAGTCCTTGCCCTTCTTTGGGGTCGCACTGCCGCCCTCCTTCCCCTCGCCCATTGCATCGAGAAACAGCGTCGTCAGCGCCTCCTCCTGCCGCTCGAGAGATGACACCCATGATGATGATGATGGCGGCTGCCATGTTGGCCAGACCGGCAACGACTCTTCGGGCTCTTTCTGCAACATGTTCTCTCGCCTCTTCAGGAGGGCGGACGGCGTCAGTGCTCGCGTCGGCGTGATAAAGGATAAGTGGCTCTGCCTCTCGGCCGATGCGGCAGCCATCATCGTGTAGACGAGGAGCACCGAAAGGGGGAAGGGGGAGGGGACAAGACACATCATGCTGACTGCGCGCCTCCTTGGCGGTGATCTCGGTGCTGATGGGCTGCCGGCTGAGCATGGCGTAGCAGCACTGTCTGCATGGCCTCGTCTTCTCTCCGATGACCACATCGCCCTCATCCAAAGCCCTCCACTCTGCAGCCGCTTTGCGGCGACAAGAGAAGTGAAGAAAGAGAAAATCGGCAGATGTCCTGCCTCCCGGGTCTCTGCGCACTCAGCTGAGCCCACAAACCAACAGAATCGGGGGAGATCTTTGCCCAGAAAAATGCGAGCTTATACTGCGAGCCTGTAACTTGTGCATCTATGAGTTGATGGGGCTCTGAATGTCTTCTGTGAGCCTAGAGAGTGACTTCGTGTTAATGTTCAAGCGCTTCTTCGGCTCCACACCGACCAATTCCGCATCTACCTCCCCGCGACCTTCACCCAAGACCGCAGATCAAGCCAGGCAGGAAGAAGAGGACGCTCCCAATCTGACCATGTCGCCCAAGGGCCGCACAAGCCTCAAGGAGGAGACGGTTGAGAAGCCTCCCCTCTCGCCAGGGATGCAGCCGTCCATTCGGTCCAGCACGGCTGCGTCCACGAGGCCACCGAAGGACGAGAAAGCTCACGACAGGAAAAGGTGGGTAAGGCAAGAGCAGGGGAGGGAAGGGGGACGGGCGAGCAAGCGCAAGACGATCTGCCCATGGCCTCTCCCTCTGGCCGTGTTGTGCAGGTTTTATCGTAACTGTGCTTTCCTCAAGGTGTCAAGCGAGAATCCAATCGTGGCCGCCATGTCCCGCACATGCACCCCGTGCGTCGACTTCACCCAGCGAGTTGCGGGAAGATCCTCAGGCAGCCAGCAGACACCACCACCTGCTGCTGCTGCTGCGGCGGCGGCCGCTGCAGGGGGCAAGTGAACCGGGGCGTTGCATCGTGTGTACTGTAGGTCTTGTATGCGCTGTGGTTGGTGCTACAGGGACTGAGGGAACAGAGAGAGAGGCAGGTCAGTGAGCGTGTCACTTTTTTCGTACGCGAAGTAGCCAGGATCCCCCCGATTGTATGGCAGGATGTGGTGCTCGCTGTCTGGTTGAAATCGATTGTGCGCACCCAACGCTCTACCGTTCGTTCATCACTTGAGGGATGAAAGCTGGAGATGCGTGGATTCGTTGGCTGGTCTCATGCTGCTGCGGTCGGTACTTGTGCTTACGATGCATGCGATGCGCTGCGTGGCCTCCGTATGTACGTATAGTGGTGAGTGACACAACGGTCTATCCATCTTCTCCATCTAAGTCAGCCAGCCATGGTGCGTATGGCCCAAGTGTCTCCAATGCCTTGCGGTGATGTCACACGAGTGGAGCGGACTTGCTCTCGTGTCGGATCGCCGCGTGGCAGAGGAGGCACTGGGACCACTCACGCCAATCCGCGACTCGGTGGTGCTGCTCCTTTTCTTTTTCTGTCATTGGGCCAGTGTGAGAGAGGCAGTAGGCCGTCGCAGCTTGAGCCATTGGGAGATTGTGCTACGTGTCCGTTGACAGAAAGACAGACAAGACGGGTCTGTATTGAACCTTTCGTGCATTCTGAACGTAATAATTTTGTGCGGCTTTATGTGAAGGTGGCAAGTCAACTCATCCTGACCAAAGGCAATGAACACGTGGTGAAACAGGGGCTGAAGTTTTTCGCCGTGAGGATGGGGACAAAGCAACACAAAAATGAGCAGCGCCAAGCCGACGCTAAGCCTGCTGATCCGTCTGCACCATGGTTAACAGAGGAGACATCGGATGTGATGTGCGTTTGGCCATCTCAAGACGCCTCTTGTCCCGCCACTTGGGTCACTCGTGATGCGATTGCCGGTATGTCTGTCGATGAAACGAAGCAGCGGGAGCTCTTGGCCCGTGCCAGTGTCTCGAGGAAAGGCAGAGAGGGCTGGGCACACTGGCAGAGGTACTGGCCTCACGCGAGACACACAGGGCAATGCAGAGGAGAGGGAAGCCAGGCAATGGGTGGTGCAGAGTGAGCTGTGGCAATGACGGCAGATGCTTTTTTTCATGACTTTTGTATCTGTGAGAACAATAAAGACATGATCGAATTGAGGTTGTCCTCTCCTTCAGTACAAGTCAAAGCACACGCACAGTGCGATCATCTATTGATGGACATGAGATTCATCTCGCTTGTTCCTCACTGCGGGGCGGTCCTCCCCTCCCCAGAGACGTGAAGTCAGTGTACAGCAGGCCCACACCCGTCAAAACGACCAGCAGGATGCCGAATACGGCTATGCCGATCAAATAGAAACTGTCCCAGCACTCCAGCTGGCGGTGCACGCAAAGCAGAGACACGCAACAAGGACATGAGGGATGATTGAAATATGTCTGTCCATTCTTCCGTACCTTTGTCCAGCTTCCCTCAGTGGCCGTGCCATTGGGGTAGCCGCACGTTGTGTTGTTGACAGTGACGTCGTCAGTGGGCGATACATTGGTAGGAGGAGGGCCTTGATCATCTTCGGGGCCAACACCACCAGCCAACGGGCGAGAAGTGGGATCACTTGTATTACCGTGTGGTTCAGCGTCAAGACCTGCGGACAATACAAGGGATCTATTCGTGAGCTGCCGTGTTGGGGCTTCCCCTTACCAGAGAAAAGGCGTTTGCCATGGGCATCGCGCCCATCTGTTGTGTTGGTGCGGGGTCTTTCGAGTATGGCATTTCCAAATGAAGGGACGGCCGAGGAGTCGTGCCGATGTATCACTGCAATGACATGCATCAATGCGAAGTGAATGTGCCTCGCCCCCTGCTTACCCTTGTGTTTGTGTTCGCCCCCCACGGCCGAAGCGCCTGCAGCAGTCAAAAACACATGAGCCCCTCACTCTTTGCAAACACGAGCCGCTTCGCAACTGCCCTCTCACCGCTATCAATGCTCTCTTCTCCCGTTCTCGTCGGCCTCATCGCAAGCACTGCCAGAGCAGCCATGTAAGCGACGAGAAGCCGCCCAGGCAAACTTGAAGGCAGGGAGCGGAGATAGACCATCAACACTGGAGGGTGGGTATGGCTGGGCTGCTCGGCTTCATTGCAGCGTTGCCTGATGCTTCATTCACCAGGCAACAGAGAGCTGCGGGCAACGAAGAAGGGAGGAGAAGGGATTTTGCGAGCCGAAAGCGATCGCGAGGGACATTGCAACGTAAATCACGGAAGAAAGTGAAAGTGCACTTTCACATACGCCTCTCTCTCGAGAACACTTCTTGGTCCACACAGACACATCTCTCAAGACATCCATGGCGTGCAGCGCATCTCACAGCAGCCACCACCCACATGCCCTCTGCCCATTCACAAGTACACCTGCTGTGTGTCTGTGATTGGCTGTCTGCATCTCGGACACAGCCGCTTTGCCAAAGGGCCGCCCATCAGCCGATCGGCACACTCACCACACATACACAAATGACGCTGCACACACACATAACAAATACCATGCAGACGAAAGGGAAACATGGAGGGAGGCATCGATCACCTGCACGCAGGTGTGCTTACACATGGGATGAGCAGAATGGACTTGTCTTTGTCCATGCACACGTCACACTTGAAATGTTCGCCATCGTCCGCTGCAGCCAAAGGGGCGCTGCTCGATGATGGTGAGCTGGGCTGCTGGCGGGCGTTCATCGCCTGAGCAAGTCTGCAGAGGAAACAGCATAGACAAACAACAGGGGGGATGTCGTGTCTCTCCGATCCCCCCCTTGTTGGTTCGATTGGCTGACTTCCATTGTGTCTCTTGCAGCTGACGTATCAGCACATCCTCCTTCTTTTTGGCGGCCAGCTGTGTCTGCTCCAGATGCCGGCAGAGCTGATCCGCCAGATGTTCGCTGTCACGTCCGCCTGCAGTGCTCTCTTGTCCGCCTGTGTTGGTCAGTTGTGCGAGTCGATTGGGATGGTCCATCGTGGCGGCGGCTGGGGGGAACGTAGGCGGCATTGGCCCGCGATTGCCACCAGTGCTGCCGTTGTTTCGGTTGGTCCATGCTGACACTCGATTAGCGTCCTGACGCACGGTCAGGCCGTGTGGACCGACATGAGCGGGTGGGTATGCAGAGCGGCTGGCCGACGGCTGAACAACTGCCATCGGGGCGAGGGGCGGCGGGCTGCTGAAGCATGACATATACATGTCGCCAAGCAGGTCTTTCACATGGCCCTCTCTGTGTCTCTATCTGTGCACCGGCGTGTGCGAATGTCTGTCGGTATGGGACTCCGATTGCTTTGGCCGGCAGGGGGGCGGACAGCAGACGATGGGAAAGGCCGGCCGCCCATACTGAATCAACACCAACAGAGACACAGAGGGGATACCACACACATACATCCAAATGAATGCGGCATGCCTACTTGGGTGTCTGTGTCGAGTTGGCAGGAGCCGGCTGCTGCTGCTGCTGTCGGTTAGCGCTGTGTCTCTGTTTGGCCTTTCTGCGATGGCCAATGACAGGGACAAACTCACCATCATTGTCATTGTCCGCAGACACGGGAGCTGCACCATCGTACGACGATGATGAAGGAACGACCCCCACACACACAACACAATACAGTGAAGAACCGCGAAAAAATGGCCGCCGCCGCGTATGTGTGCTTATTGTGTGCTTATCTGACCTGGGGTTGGCAGGTGTTGTCGACGACACTGACGGCTCATCGTCCTCATCAATCGCCTCAGACACCAAGTGCTGTCGTTCTTGGTCGTGGCCGCTTTTGGTTCTCTTCTTGCCGCGCTTTTTGTTTTTCTTGGTCTTTTCTCTCGCTTCCTCAGCTATCAGCTCCTCGGCCATCTTAGCGGCTGTAGCGGCTTCACATCCCCTCTTCTGCTGCTGTGCTGGAGCACTCGTCTCGCCCATACCTCTCTGAATCTCGAGAACGTATTTGCGGATGAGACGTTCTGAGGCCGTCGTGCTTGGGAGGAGCTTGACGGATGCACCATGTTGCAGCAGTTGCCGGATGACTTGCCTCCGCCTTTCAATCTCCGCTGCTGAGACCTTATCCCTTAGGGCATCACGAAGCACTTCGCCCGCGGCCTGAAATGGCGTCGTGCCCTCTTCACACAAAGAGGACCCTTCTGTGAGGACCTCCCCAGTGGCGGCTACGTAGATTTTTGCATAATTCTCGTTAATCTCCGCAGCCCCGAGCTTCCCGCACAGCCAATCAACAACATGCAGAGCGCCCTGAGCCACAGCGATGTCAAGTGGGGAGTCTCCATCCTTGTCTCTCACGGTGAGGGAGGCGCCGTTTGCAGCCAAGAGATCCAGGTAGGCGTGCATGAAGCCCGGCGATACCTCGGTCGTGATATATCCTGCCGCCTGGATGGGCGTTTCGCCGTCAGCAGTTTGTTCAGTTGCGAGAGGTGGGTCGTGCTGAAAAAGTAAGCGATAAACGGCGAGCAGTGCGGCTTCGTAGTGGGGGCTCGGCGGGGAAGGAATGAGTTCATCCCGTGGGAGAAAACCCAAGTCCATGTCTCGTGTCTTCGTCCCAGCCTTAAGAAGAATGTCCATGGCCGTCGGATTGGCAAAAGCCATATAAGCTGGGCTGCAGTCGGAGGAGTCACCGTCGACGTCAGCACCAGCGGCGATGAGTGCCTCGAGCACCGCCCGCTGCATCTCGCTCGATGGCCACATAGGAAGCTTGACTCCCTTGAAAGTGTTGTCCTCATTCGTCCACGAACCAACACTCAAGGACATGGCTTCCACGGTGCATGCCTCATCAATCGCAACAGATAGCAAGTCGCGGGGCTCGGTTTCGTCGATGCCGACACGAAGACTAACGGCCGCGTTGACATCTGCCCCTTCTCCGGCGAGACGAGCAACTTCGTCGGACGACACGATGCTCCGGTTTATGATCTTGATCGCCAGCTGCCTCGTGGCAGGGCGGATCCTTTCCTGGTCCAGCGTGTCCGTCGCAGAGCGAACAATCACACACTTCTCGTCGATCTCAGGACACCGAGGATCTTGAATGGCGGCCGACATCGTTGGTGGGAAATCGACCGCAACACCTGTCCACGCGGACGAAGAGAAAGAATGAAGACCAGAAAGGCAAAATGGCATCACGTGTCTCCCAATCCACCTCAGATTCTGAAGTGTGCCTGTGGAAATGTCAGCGGAACGGCACGTACGACGAAATTGCTCATACCCTGCGCGTTGGGGGAGAACTTCAAGGGGGGAGGCCACCGGGACTTGTCTTTATCAACACTGGAGGGTGGGTATGGCTGGGCTGCTCGCCTTCATTGCAGCGTTGCCTGATGCTTCATTCACCAGGCAACAGAGAGCTGCGGGCAACGAAGAAGGGGAGAGAAGGGATTTTGCGAGCCGAAAGCGATCGCGAAATGACGCTCGGGGGGCGATAGCAACGTAAGTCACGGAAGAAGGTGAAAGTGCACTTTCACATACGCCTCTCTCTCGAGAACACTTCTTGGTCCCTCGTTCATTCCTATTCAGGTATATCATGGCGTTCCGGGCTCGCCAGCGCCCCAAGCCTCCACCAGTGCCCTCCCTCTGGAGCATCGCACTCAACAAGGCCGCCACCATGGCCATGGCCGGCGAGGGCAGAAGCAGCCGTCAGGCCCTCCTCGCGCAGCTCAGCAAACAGCCCATGACGGAGATCCCTGCTGGCATGACGCTGCCGGTGGCCCTCGAGCAGCACAAAGAGCAGATCATGACTCGGGAGGGCCTCTCTGGCGTGCTGTCATTCGCCACAGGCAATGACGTGGAGGCGGCCATCAAGACGGTGTACGTGTTGGAGAAGGGCGGGGCGTGGCGGGAGTGGGTGGGGCCCCTCCATCTCGCCAAACACCACGGATGGGTGGATGGCCCGCTTCCCATTCAGCTGACGGGCGACGACCTGGAGAACATCGGTAGCAAGAGGGACTTCGACGTGCGGCCCAAGAGCGTTCGGCAGTTTTCGGTGTTTAGCCATCGGTTGACGAGGGAGAACGAGTGGGGGCTGGCGCTGGAGGAGATGGAAGGTTTGGTGGACTACCACATGCGGCCGAGGGTAGACTGCCCTTTCCCACACGACCCCAAGGACCCGCCGTGCGATTCTGAGAGTAAGTCGACACACACAATGATACTCAGATGGCGTGCACTGAGAATGGCAGCAGTCATGTGTGTAATGTGTGTGTGTCTGCAGTATTTGGTGGAGGAGGCAGCGCGTCTAGCTTCAGAGGCACCATCGTGTGCTAGGAAGTAAGTATTCACCCACCGTCCCCCACCCCCTTTCACTCGCTCTGTTCCCCCCATGTCTGCCTGCCTCTCAGCATGCAAGGCGGCGAGGCGTGGCCAGGCAGCATGAAGACGCTCGTGGGCCGAGAGGTGGGGGAGAGCACCAGGGCGTTCGCGCGTGCGTCGGCCATCATCCACAGCAACCAGGACCACGCCGCCTTTCCGTCCGTCACGTACACCAGCCCAGACGAGATTTTCGAGGATTGGGGCAAGCGCATCACGCTGCACGGCGATAAGGCGGGCGACGAGTACGCCCTCTACCTGGAACTCAAGACGGCACACGATTGGGACATGGACATGGACTACGACGAAAGCGAGCCTGTAGATAAGGCTGTAGTGACCCTCGTGACGACCGCCGAGGGGTGGGGCCAGCAGGCGGCTGCCGTGGCCAAGGCGAGGGAGGCGCTGGGGGAAGAGGACGTGAAGCTGCTCTTGGGCAGCCGCGCCTTAGCACGGTGGGCAGGCGATGCAGTGAATGCGGTCCCGCAGCCATGCCGGGCCCCTCCTCACAGCAGCCAGTGCGTGCATCAGTGAGGGCTCTACTCGGGCTACTCACTGATGGATGGATGGCAGCTGCATTCTCTTAGTGTAGTGTCCGGGTGTCTCCTGACTGACCTGTTTGTACATATGATCTGGGGGCATAGCATGGCGGGGGGAGATACCTTTGTCCAACTCATTCATTCATGTGTGTCTGCCGCGGCTGATGTTGGTGTCGTGTGGCGTGTGTCGATCAATGGCTGTGTGTGGCTGGTGTGCGGGCGGGGAGGTGCCTGCGACGGGGGTGATGGATCAATGCCGCATGTAGCCGTCCTCACGGCCGCAGGGGCGTGCATCAGTCCCGTTGGGCGTACTTCTCACACCCTCCATGAAGGCACACGTCGGCCTGATGTGAACGTGTGTGATTTGCGACAGAGTGTCGTGGATATATATCTCCTGTGGTTTGTGCAGCGTATGTGTCGACTATTGGGTGAAATATTGAGAGACGTGCATCTGATCTACAAGCAGACATGCAAAAGAACAAAATCAGTCAGTGCTGAGCGTCCAACGAAGAAAGAGCTACACTCTTGCTATGTGTGAAGAACGTCTACACAGAGTCCCCTCGTCCATCGCAGGCAGCCCAATGCATTCCATGGAGATGAAGGCGGGGCCTGGCCTGGCCTGCTGGTTCTGCAGACAGACGGGTGGAAGTCGACTTCTCTCTGTCGACTCTCCAATCGTCGAACACAACAGCCGAGCCCGTCGGTCTTCTCCAAGCAACGCATCAATCGCCTCAGTCGGTCACGGCCGGTCAGTCAGCTAGCTACACAACAGGCCTTCCACTAGTGGTCTCCTCCAGTCGGTCCATGAGCCGTGCCGCCGCCTCCCTGGCGGCCTCACTCTTCTCCCTCCCCTCCGCCCCGTCCTGGCTGCCCACCACCATGCCACCCACACCCAACACCCAGTCAGCTGCCATCCCGCCAGACGCGTCAGGAACCGACCGCACCGCCAGCTCCACGTGCAGCCCCTCTGTGCCGCCGTCGAGATGGCCCATCGGGAAGGGGTAGTAGTGCACCGACAGGTCAGCGGCCGACAGCTCGGGGTCCCGGATGGCGACTGAAGTGCCGTGGTGTGTGTGGTGGGTCTTGGCCGTGTGGAGGTCCAGCAAGGAGCTGGCCCACATCAGAAGACACAGCGCCTTTCGGCCCCACTCCTCCAGTGTGTGCAGCAGCTCGGCCAGAGGAATGAGGGACTCGCTCGCCGAAGGTCCATGGCCGCTGTCGTCGGAGACTCTGCTGCCCATTGGCACCGAATCAGCAGAAGAGCCTGACCCCCGCAGCACGCCGCTCTTGCGGTGCTTCTTGTCGTCATCCGCCACGATGTGCGCCGCGACCGACAGAGACGTCTCCAGCCAGCCGACCAGATCGGTCATGGATCCGACAATGGCTGGCGAGATGACCTTCCGGCGCGCCTCGTGTGTCTGGTCGTCCCGCCTGCTGCTGGAAGTGGCAGTGGTGTCCTTGAGCCTGGTGTGCTGTGGGGGGCTGGTCCACTGTGAGTGGTGGTAGGCGATGCACAAGAGGGTCAGAGCTGCTTGGGTGGCCGCCAGGCCGACCTTGATCATCTTGGCCACCTCGGTCCGCCCCTCAGTGATGCGACTCAGGGCCTCCTCCTCCCGCGCCTCGGCCATCAGGCCCCCACCCGCCATGTCAGACACACCCACACCGACACGATCGCTGCTTATGGTCATCTCCGGTGGATGGGCGATGGCGGCTGCCTCGGCCGCAGCGACCTTGAGCAGACTCTCCATCAGCCGCCCCGCACGACCACCGAGCAGCCCTCCCTTCTCGCTGAAGAGAGACGACTCCCGCAGCGACGTGCTCATGGACATGGGCGACGGGTCCATCACAGACGATGAGCTGGCGGGGGGGAGAGAGCGGGCCAGTGACTGGAGGGCGGTGCTGAGGGGCGGCACCAGTCCGTCGAGCGTGTCATTGGCGCCCCGGATGGCCGCGTACTCGTCCTGCAACGCGTCAGAATCGTCGCCACCATGGATGGGGTTGAGCTGCCACGCCGTCATGTGGTCCTCTAGGTCCTTGACGGCAGCCACCGATCGCCTCTCCACAGCGGCCGTGTCCGCCCCCTTGTTGTCGTTGTCGGGGGCCTCGACGCTCTTCATGACGTCGGCGTTCTCCCTCTCCATCAGCAGCCGGTCGCGCGAGTGAACCGCCTGCAGGAGGGAGAAGCGGTCGTCCACCAGCTGTGCGGCGAGGTGCTTCCAGAACTGGGAGAAGAGAGCAGCGATGTGCCAGTTGTAAGGGATGGGCTGCGGGGCCGACGGGGACGAGTGGCGGATGTGCTGCGTGTGGGCGATGAGCGTCAGAATGCCCTCCAGACTGACCCGACTCTTCTCGAACAAACCCACGGCATTCGAACGCTGACACACACAACGATAGAAGAAACAGCGTCAAGGTAAGTAAGACCAAAACTCGCGCCCTGCCTGTGAGTTGTGTTATGTTGTGTTGTTGTCACCCACCTGGAATTTCTCTATGAATCTGTTGAGTGTGGACACGAGATAGGCCCGCTGTGCCTTGAGCGTCCACTGCCCCTCACCACCACCACCGCGGCCGCCCTCTCTCCCCTCATCCCGCCCCTCTGGCTGGTCCGGCAGCAGCCCCAGCAGTGTGGGCGAGCTCTTGAGCATGGCAAACCAAAACGTGAGGCTGTACTGACGCAGCGGCGCACCTCCCTGGTCCTGCCCCTGGCCCTGGCTGTCTTCCATGTCAAGCAGCGGCAGCAGCTGACCCATCACCTGCGTCACCAGCAGCACCCGCAGCTGGTCCACACACCCCAGGACGTCAGCAGAGGGCTGGTGGTGGCCTCTCGACAGCCGCGCCACATCTGCATGTGGGGCGTTGGGCTGTGTGAGCTGCATCAGTCGGCTCCACAGGGCGAAGCCAGAGCCGTCATCCCTCTGCTTGCGGGTGCGATCGCTCTTGACGAAGACGTGGAAGCCCACCGGTGGTCGACGCAGGATGGATCGCCACTCGTGTGGTGGGTTGGGGGGCTTGCGGGCGGGAGGGGGCGGCATGAGGGAGTGGAGGTCGTGCATGAGAGGCGGGATGAGGATGTGCAGCACCTTGAGCGACTGGAAACACACCATGGGGCCATTCTGGGGCGACCTGCAGTGAATGCAACGACCCCATGCCACAATACCATCAGAATGCTTCTCTCGGTGTCTGTCTCGTGTGGTGTGCTTAGCTCACATTTGCCGTGTCAGTGTGGGTATCATGGCCTGGTTGATGGCGTCGAGCAGCTCGGGCTCCACCGCCCCCTCCCCCACCAGCACCACCCTCTTGCCCCCCACTATCTCACCAGCCATCCCCTCCATCACTTCCAGAGCCCTCGACCGCACATCCACCGGCGCGCTCCGCAGCGGCTCGCAGCCCGAGTGGTCGGTGAGCTTGGAGAGGTTCTGGATGAGGTTGGGCGTCATGAATGTGGATCGCGCCTTGGGGATGGCGGATGAGAGCAGCTGCATGGGCACGGTGAGGTAGTCGTAGCAGCCGCGGATAATCTCCTCTAGCGTCAGCTCGGGATGGCCATTGGGGTTCTGCACGGCGGACTGCGCGTCTTGCTCGAGCTGGGTGATCAGGCTGGGAACCAAATCGGTCAACGTCGCCAACTGCAAAGGAGGGAGCATCCACATACCATATATGCAGCACTCACCCACACCCACACACGGCACTCCCCACCCATGAGATTACTTACTGTGAGTTCGAGTGCCGTGTCGAGCTGTCTGTCTTGTTCGTCCACTTCGCTTCTATCCTCGCCGGCCCGTGCGGTCCACAGCCCGTCGATGAACGGCATGAGGTCGTACTCGAGCGACCACAGGAGGAAGATCAGGTCGGTCCCCATCAGACACTCAATGCACAGCATCACCTGAACCAACAGAGAGATGTGGGTCGGCCAGTGGGATGGGTGTCTGCCGACCTTCCTTACCTTGGCTTTGACGTCGTTTGGCAGTGGTCTGCGCGTGTTGAGCAGCTGCAGCACAGTGGACAGCATGTCGCCCTGAAACAAGTCCTGGAGCATCTCAACGTCGCTGCACACACACACCGACACACACAGAGGACACAACCATCACATACACTCAATTGCACCTGACACCACCATCTCATCAAAGCTCTCAAGGCGTGCATATCAGATGTGCTGTGCCCGGCCACGCACTTGGCATGGACGATGCCCACGAGGGCCAGGTTGACCCCAGCGTGTGCCGCTTCCCCCATGTGAGAGCACATGGCGGCCCGCATCATCTCCCTCACGTTGGGCGTCATCTCCCGCGTGTAGACCCCCATCTCCTCGCCCCTCTCGTACACCGCCGCCCACACATTCAGCAGCCCATGCCACCACTTGGGAGCCAGAGTGGCCAGCTCAGACAAGGTCTTGAGGCACTCCACCGCCAGGAGGTAGGGCGACCACTCGTGGGTTGTCTGGTCGGGCTCCTCTGTCTGCCCCCAATCGTCGAGGTGAGCAATGGGGCCCCCTGCTGCTGCTGCTGCTGGTGATGGTGCTGCTGCTGATGGGATGCGGGCGTCCTGCTGCTGCTGCTGTCTGGTGGGTGTGGGTGAGAAGGGGTGTGCCTGCCAGTGGGCGGCTGCCCTAGGTGTGGTTGGGCGTGTGCGTGGTGCTGAGCAGATGATCATGGCCTCACACGCCAGGTTGTAGAAGATTTGCCACGCCTCGTTGGATGTCGGCAGCAAACGCTCCAACGCCCCTAGATAGAACCGGACACGCAGAGAACCAAGATTCTACGTGTGTGTGTGCGTGTGCATTGGCGTGTGTGTTGTTCGTATTTGCGAGCGCTAGTTACATCTGCCGGCTGCTGTGGCGATGTTGCCGAGCGTCCGAACCGCGAAATGCACGACAATCTGCACAAAGAGACACACGGAAGAACGTCTTAGATCCATTGGAAAGAGGGATAGACACACGTGCATAGCATTGCATATCGTCTGCCTGGCTTACCGGGTCTTCGCCGACCGTCCGCCTGTCGATGATGAGCTTCTTGATGATGGCAGGGGCGTCGTCTGGTGTGGGGAAGCCATCACCAGACGGCCGCTGCCGATTGTGGGTCACAGCCACATAGTACAGCAGCTCGCCAAACGTCGCAGCGGCCTGACGCCTGCACGGACAACACCAAGAGGAACACCTGTCAGGTGTGTATGCTGCCCTGCCCTGCCAGCGCATGGTATGTCAGGTACCTACCTGAGTTGTCTGGTGAGTTTGACGTCGTGGTCGCCCTCGGGTGCCTTGGTGAGTATGTTGATGAGGACATCCCAGAGCCTGTAGCTCCTGCCCAGCTCCACTGGCAGGTCACCGCCGTGGCGGATCATCTGACCCAATGCCGAGAGGGTCGCCACACGGTACGAGGCTCGTGGGGGAGACGTCTCGTGACTGACACACACATACACCCTCACACGCGTGTTGTGGTCTCTCTCTTTGTTGCTTACTGGACAACATTGACGAGCAGCTTGGTCAGTTGCGACCGCAGGAGTGCGTCGGCCAGCCCGGGCCAGCCCACTTCGGCGAGACAGCCGACGTACTTGACCACGGCTGTCTTCTGCTCCGTGGTGCAGGTGTCGCTTTGTGACGAAGGTGTGGACCGCCCGTATGGCTCGTTGGCGGCGAGTGTCTTGAAGATCGACGACAGCAGGGAGGGGAGGTACATCTCGTCACGCTATGTGGTGCAGGAAGGGACGATCGTTGATGCATGCAGTGAGTGCAGTGTGTTTCTCACCCACCCCACCTGCAATTTGCGTTTGAGTGCGTCGAAGCTCGGCAGGCTGAAGGGTGCGTGGGCCCGCCAGTCTTGCTCCCAATCCTCGTCGGCAAGGGTGGTGTCGTCACCTCCATTGCTTCCATACTGACCAACCAAACAGGAGTGGGACAACTGCACTGTGCGCTGGGGTGATCCTCTCTCTGATGGTATGGTGTACCTGCCTGCCTGCCTGCCTACTGTGTCTATTTTGACGAGGTGCTGGTCGTAGATTGGCTGCCGGCGGGCGAATCCACCACTGCCCTCCACCTCACACTGCGCAGCGCACACACAAACAGACGCCAATACGCACAGCTGAAGATACTTACTGTCATCCTCTGTCTGTCTCACCAGCAGTTTCTCCAGTTTGGCGCGTTTGGTTGGCTGCACGTTGGACAGCATGGTCAGCCGGGGCATCTGGTGGTCCTCCACACCCCGTCTGCCGCCCCCACCATCCCCATCCTCCCCCTCTCCCTCTTGCTCATCGTCGTCGTCATGGTCCATCTGGGGCGGCACCTCCCCATTGAACTGCTCATAGATGTCACCGGGGCTCTCCTGCTGATACTGATGCTGCTGCTGGTCGATCGCCGCGACAGAGCTGGTGGCCTCGGGCGTGACGTGGCTGTTGTCTGTGTCATTGGCGTGTCGACGGCGCACCACAGCTGGGGAGGCAATCAGGCGGTGAGGGCTCTCGTCCTCCCTGTCCCTGTCCTGCCGCCGCTGCGGCCGCATCGCCGTCCGCTCTCTGCGGTACTCCTGCCTGTCGTGGGTGGACGACGGCCGATACCGATCGGGCTCCTCGGCATAAGGCGGTCTTGCGGGGTCGCGGATGAAGCCACCGGCACTCCCGTGGCTGCCGCGCTTGATGGGCGTGTGCAGGGCCGCGTTCATGCGATCGTCCTCGTCGACGTAGGCGTCGTCCTGGTATGCGGCCTCGTCGCCCATCTGTCGGCTGACCATGGGGGAGGGGGGGAGGTCGTCGGAGTCGCCCACAGTGGCGCGTAGGATCTGTAGGCTGATGTCGGTGTACTTGTCGAGCTGGGCTCTCTCAGTGGGTGTGAGGGCCACTTGGGGAGGGTCCCAGAGCTCGTGAGAGACCAGGTCTCTGAAAGGATGAAAGGATAACGATCACATGACATCAGTCAGTCACAGGTGGATGTCCTGTCTGTCTGTGTAAGGGCTGGCGTGGAGTGGCGTACTCCCAAGTGATTCTGTGTCTCCAGTCCTTGGTGAGCAGCCCCTTGAGCAGCGACAGCAGCTGGGGAGTGATGCGCACGTCGCGCGGGTCGTCGGGAGG
Organism: Vitrella brassicaformis; assembly: GCA_001179505.1. NCBI lineage: Eukaryota > Vitrellaceae > Vitrella > Vitrella brassicaformis. The sequence continues at coordinate 6,165 of CDMY01000754.1, read as the reverse complement.
GACCTTGCGGGCGCCACGCGAGTCATACTTGCGATCGCCTGACACAAGGACAAGAGTAGGTGTGCAGGCACGTGTCTGGGAATGCTGTGCGTTGGGTACCTCTGGCTGCTCGTCTGGGGGCTGCCTTGTCGATGGGCGGGAACTCTACCTCTTGCGCCAGGATCATGCTGACAGACAGACAGACACCAAACGCAACAGCAGCAAAGTATCAAGCGGCTCGGCTGGTGACACTGCACTGGCTCTTGTCTAACTAACAAACTTCTTGCTTGTGTCATCTTATTTACTGTTTGAGTTGTTCGACGGTGTCTGCCTGGAAGGGAATGTGCCCCATGAGCGACTCGTACAGGATGCACCCGTACGCCCACAGGTCGCTGTGGATCGTCGGGATCATACCTACACACACATGCACACACACACACACACCCCGATCCACCACGGACCATTGTCTTCCCTCCCTCTGTGTTGCCTGTACCGCTTCTGATGAGTTCTGGCGACCAGTAGCACGGCGCACCCATCACCTCCAAACCCTCAGCCTGACACACACACACACACATGCATGGCTGTATAGCTCACGGCTGAGTGCTTTCCTCCCCCTCCCTCCCGTGGTTCATTGACCCGTCTGTGTGGCGTGTGTTGCTGTCCGATGCTGCCTCTGAGCGGCAGGCCGGCGTCCAACTGTATCTCGTGCAGCAGCTCGTCCAGCGACCGGGTGGCGCCGAAGTTGCGCAGCTTCAGCACTCCAGACTCGTTGAACAACGCATTGCCGGGGCTGTGGGCACAATTATATTATCAACACCAGACACACACATCTCCATGGTCGGGTGTGTGTGATGTGTGGGTGTGTGGGTGTGTGTAATGTCGTGGCTTGGCTTGGCTTACGCGAGTTCTCCGTGGACGAATCCCTGTGAGTGGAGGTATCGTATGCCGCACGCCATCGCACGACCGAAGTCCTGCAGCGATATCTCGGGCATCTGAATGAAATGGGGGGATGGCATCCATCGACACACACGGAAAGGAGAACATATAAGCCGACCACTTTCACCTTCCGTCATCTGTCAATGTGTGTGCTTGTTGCTCACCCGTCCGTCCATCGTCAACACGGTGCGCAGGTCCTGACCTGAATGGACGGACACAGACACACTCACTGATGCACTCAGTGCACCCAGTCTCTCCGCCATCTCACCTGGGCAGTACTCATACACGACCCACACGTGGTTTCTGCTCTCGAACTGCTCAATGTACCGCAGGATGTTCTCGTGCCACCGACCGCCGTCATCTATCACGCCCCCGCCGCCCAGCACGTGGGCGTGTGGTGCGATGGAGTCTGACGGCATGATGTGGGAGCCCCTGAGGATCATGGACGACTGCAGGGGCATGTGGTAGGGGTCAGAGGGGTTCTGCAGCGGGTTATACGAGGCCAGGTGACGCATCACACGGTCCTGCGACACAACGACACACACAGAGAAGTGAGGGAGGTTATGGACAGCGGTGCGATCTGTTTTGTGTGTGTCTTGTGTGTGTTGGTTGCCTTACCTCGTTGAGGACGAACTCCCGCTGATTTTTGGGGTACCGCTTCAACACCACAAACTCTATCGTGTTCTTGCGACGACCCTGAACACACAGACACAGACCCACACAGACACACCGACACACAGGTCAAGTCAACACATTCACACACAGGCCCGTGCTAACCTTGAAGACTTCAGTGGTCCTGCCCCTGCCGATCTGGTCATAGAGGTGGTAGTTCATGTGCCGCGGCGACGGCGACCGCTCACTCATCCCCGGCGGCGGCATCACGTCCCTCTCCACCATCCTCTCGCGGCTCCTCTCTCTCGGATGTGGGCCACTGAGGGCGGCGGTAGTGGCGGTGGCGTTGGTGTTGGTGTTTGCTGCTGCCGCCGCCTGCCGCAGCCCAGGTGCAGATGGGCCCTTGGGCGGCGGGTGGCGGGAAGGGCGATACATGGCCGCAGGGGAAGTCAATAAGACAGATCAATCAGGTGGATAGCTATGTACAAGGAGAGAAGAGGGGCAAGGGCGTCCGGCGGGCGATGTGATGTGCGGACGAGAAGCAGACTTCACCACGCTATTCGCAATGGACGTCCGACCATCCGCAGATCTCAGCAGGCGCCGCTCGCCTCATCACCGCAGCTGATGCCGGCACCTCCTCCATGATTAATTGGGCCTCCACACCACCAGGCCACGCAGCGGGCGACAGAAGAGTGACCAGCGGGCCGTCAAGAGTGGCAGATCTGGTACGATAGCGCTTCACATGACCTCTTCAGCGCTACTGAGGCTGCGCATTGAGGCTGCGGCGTTTGAACCAACGCGAGCTTCGTTGCGAGCTGTATGAAATCCGAAGTTTGTATTGGCTGATTTTGCGCTCTGCATCCTCTGATTTTGGCTCAGAATGTTGGACCTGAGGACTGTAGCCTGGAGATGTTCCGATAGCTCATCGCTTTGACTTCCCCCGCCCTGCTGGTGGCGGCGATGGAGTCGGCGGCGATGGAGTCGGCGGCGAAGAAGCGGCGCCTGACGTGTAGCGAGGTGAGGAGGGGTGCCGCCAGACAGCTACTAGGATGCCGAATTCATGCACTATCTTGGTCTGGAATGTGATGGTCTGTAGTTGGAGGGCATTCTGGCCGCGAGGGACAAATACCTCAACGTCGCGCAGAAACTCGACGCTCTGTACCAACAAGTGAGGGAAGGAAGATGCGGGGAGACACACACAGAAAGAGGGCCTGCGATAGATGACCTTGTCGCTGGCGTGTGTGTGTGGATCTCTGTGCAATCAGGCCAGCGAGGCGCTGACACTCAAGGAGAGCAAGGAGAGGACACTCGGCGCAGCCATGTGCCCCAATATAGCCAAGGTGAGAGACCACCAGGCCACACACATGGGGCGTCCCTTAGCGCGCTGCCAACTGCTTTGCATCTCCCTGCCTGTGTGCTTTGGTGTGTGCAGATGGTGTGTTTGGACTATGAGAGGCTCAAGGTCGTGCTGTCCAAGATAGCCCCAGCCGATACCCTGCCCAGCCCACAGGACATCCTCATCGGTATCGCACAGCAGAAGATCACTGCTATGCTACGCAACCTACGCCTAGATGTAAGCAGCAACAGACACCGATGGATCACATGCACTGCACAGACGGGGGACACGTCCGTCTTGTGTTGTGCTCTGCGTGTTGTGCTCTGTACTCAGTCGTTGGCCCCGTCGCTGCTCACCCTCCCTGACGCGCTGCTCTTTGACCGACTCGGCCCCCTCGTCGGCACCGAGTCCCTCATCGGCGGCCTCTCGCGCGCCCACTCGTCCTTCCTGGCCCCCTCCCGCCACCCCGACATGCACACCATCATCACCTTCCTGGCCGACCGCGCCATCGACACCACCGATGAGCAGCTGGAGGCATGGGTGCCCCGGCTGGCCAAGACCAAGCGGGCGGTGCTGGGTTGTCACATGAACATGGGGATGGTGCGGCTGATTGAGTCCATTAGCGAGACCCTCGAGCATTTGGAGGTGGACAGCACATCGACAGAGATGCACGAGATAGACATTCCGGAGCTCGACAGACATTCCGGAGCTCGACATGGGCGAGAAGCGGGCGGCATTCCCACGATTGAAGACAGTAGCAGTGGGCGGGCGGTGGGGGTGGGCCTCATATCTGCGCTTCTGGACACTCGGGTGGGTGCAGTGCAAATCCAGGACAGTTCCTTCCAAAGGTCCCTGCGCACCATCCGTCCTTGTCTGGTCTCTTGTGTGTGTGTGCCACAGGTCTCTTAAGACCCTCGAGCTGCGCAAGTTGAGCAGGGAGGAGGAGACGCTCCAGTACAACGAATTCCTGGGTTACGACACATGGTATGGGCGCGACTGGCTGGCGAATCGCGAGAGTGTCCACACCCTCACCCTCTCGCCCCCATTCGCGTGGGATGCGCATTTGGCGATGGAACTCGTCGAGTCCACGCAGGTCAAGACCGTGAGGAGCTTCACCGTGACGGCGGACGAACCTGACCTGGAGGCCTGGATTGACGAGGACAATGATGAGCCGATAAGGTCGCTGGAGGCCATCGAGGGCACCATCAAGGCCAAAAGGATCACCCGAAGCATCATATCGGTGAGTGACCAATGCATCCACGCACACAAGAGGGAGTGATCATTCCCAATGCATCCATGTGTTGCCTGCTGTGTCACAGTCGCTGAATAAGGTCCACAAGTACTGTGTGAGCCCTGGCGGCAAGGAGGACTACAGCAGCAGCTCATTCGACTTCCCCTTCACCCTCCTCTGGCCGCCCACCGACCCCTACAGCCCCATTCGCGGGATCTACAGCGACGAGAGCCCCACATTTGCGTCGTCTACCCTCACCCTGGCAGCCTCCCTCGCCACATCGGTGACATTCCCCACCAGCCTCGCACAGGACACCATCATCCCGGCCTTCTACTCCCTGCTGCCCAAGCTGGTCTTCAGCTCAGCCCGCACCCTCACCCTGCAGCCGGCCAGGGACACCGACAACCCCCTCCCACCGCCACTGCTCTTCAACCTCGGCCGCGTCTTCCCATCGGTGCGGTCCATCGACCTGGGCAGGGCGCAGCAGCTGGGCGAGGAGGCCGTCGTCAAGACGATAGACGACCTCCCATCGGTGCGGGTGGTGCGCTTCGCCTGCCCGCCGCGCTACGTGGCTTTCGTGCCGGAGAGGCCTGATGGGTTTTTCCTCCCGTCGTATCTGCGCAACTGCTCGAGTGAGGGGCCACTGCTGCACATCAAAGGGGCGTTTCGCTCACCCTTCGGTGGTAGTGAGGGTTGGTCGTTGTGGGATGGGGAGGAGGAGGAGGGGGAGGAGGAGGAGGAAGAAGAAGAAGAAGACGAGAGCAGTGAGGACGGTATGGATAGCAGGGCTGAGGTGCCGGTGGGCGAGGCAGATGCGGGCGGGGAGGGGGCGGACACCTCGTTGGGGACGGCAGAGGGGCGCAGCCAGGAGGGACGTAGTAGTGGTGGAATCGAGTGTCGCATCCGTCGCATTAGCGTGTTCTTCTCGGCTGGCTATGAGCCTGAGCCAGAGGACCCTTTAGAGGAGTGGACAGACAGGCCACCGCCCTTCACCGATTTGTTTGACACCTGCATCGAGGCCATCACCACCCTGCCTAAGCTAGAGCGCATCACACTCACCACCAACGACACATTCACAATCGACATGCTGGACGAGGATAGCTCGTGTGGCGTGGAGGAGCGGCTGAGCCCTCACGGGTTCGCCGCTGTGCAGACAGGCCCCTGTAGCGTTGAGCTGTATCGGGAGGGGCTGCCCGCCACGGCCGGCCAGCGACTGATCACTGACTACTTCTCGCCTATCTGTGTCGATAGCGACGAAATGCGGGACTGATTAGATGGGTGCACTGCCTGTCCAGGTGGCTGGTGCGTGTGGGAGATCAGATGTGTACCAAGGGGAGCTTCCATGGCCTGCGACTGTGCCTGTGTGTCGTGGGCAATGCGATACCGTCGTCTTGGGGGCTAATAGACGTTTTCACCTGTCTCGGCGTGTTTCTGTGTCGCTTCTGGTCGGTCCATCGGCTAAGGGCGATCCAGAGGCGCTGGCCAAGCTGCAGATGAGGGCATCTGGCCCAGACAGACGCATCGAGCTGCGAGGCTGGGGTGTTGCGTTGACCTACGGTCGCTCGATTCGATGACACAACTGATGTACAGCTGACCTGACCATGGTCATGCCTGAGCGGATGACTGGCTGCGCTTCCTCTTGACGTGTTATCCTTCTTTTGTCCTTAGGCTGCGGGGAGAGACAATGGCGATGCACTCTGATCGATGCAGTGCATCACCTCCTTCTCTCGTCGCTACACGGAGGACACAAGAAGGCACACCAAGGATGATGCCCTCCATGTCGATGAGTCAATAATGACAGGTATAATTTTGCCCTCATTTCATTTCGTCAATAGAGCAGACATCGCCTGATGGATACCCTGCCTTGTGCAGCAGGCCATGTCACCATATGAGGCCACGGGAGCGTCAATGCGGCGAGGGAAATGAATGAAATCCCGCGAGCCCCATTTGCGAGCTCAAAGCAAGCTCAAAGCTCAGAGATCCCCTTTCGGCTTCGACTGCACAAGGGGACACGCCTCGGGAAAGGGGAGTGGGGCGGGAAACCCTCCAGGCAAGTGAGGTAATGCGGCGA